>JADLZL010005813.1:0-14072 GCA_015844335.1 Chrysopogon serrulatus
ATGGGTGTATACATGCACACCCAATAATTTTTGCAAAGCAATCGAAGTTATTAGTAGCCGCCATAATACATGCATATACACCTGTAACTAGATTGGCACCCGATTACGAATAGTATGTTAGGGTTTGGGCGCAGGGTTTTACCTACGAAATACGTGTTTGGGCGCACGGCTTTCGCACAGAAAAAGGGAGGACCAAAGGGGAGGGAATACCTGGTGGTCCTCGTCGCCGGCCAAGGTGGCGAGTGGCGATGTAGGACAGCAGCGACGGTCGCGGGGGCACCGAGGCTGCAGAGGGCGGACGCCACGCCGGAGCAGGTCGCGAGGACGCTGTGCCCCAGGAGGTGCACTGGTGCCCGACCGAGCGCAGTGTCCTTCTCCGGGTTGCGGCGCGGCGAGCGGCGGATGGAGGAGATCGGCCACGGGCGAGACGAGTTCAGGGCTTCAGGCGGCGGGCCCAGGGTCGAACCAAGGTTGCGTTGAAAGTCCGAGGGCCCATAACGCACTGGCCCAATGGAGTTTGGGTACCAGTGGGCTCAGGAAGTCAGGACTCGGGAGAAACACCCAGCGGACTGGTAGACTTTTAACGTACCAGGACCAGTTCTTGTTTCAAAAAAAAAAAAAAAAAAAAAAAAAACAACAACTCGCTTTTCTTTCGCAGAAAGTTGTACGCATTCGACAATGCATCCCTAATCGGATACTCTATGTATTGGCCTATGACAAAGAGTTTTTTTTTTCCTTTTTCGAAATAAACCAGAAACTAATGAAGCCATTGTTTTGTTTTATCGATTCAGGTGGAGATGTAAGGTTGGTGGCACGTATAGTAAGTTAGTTGCGCTTTATTGAAAAAAAAAAATGTGAGCAGCTGCCACCAATCAGTATGATCATATGGTGTGGTAGCCAAAGTATTGCCCCTCAAAACATAGCTTGAGCTAGCATTTTTCTATTGTTGGTTGGTACATTGAACAACATAATTCTAGCCACTCACGTATACTGTAGGGGGGCCCCGAGAAATTTACTGGCAATAGCCTCGTGTTCTAATGCCATTTCATAGTGATAACATTAATCAGGAATACATCTATGAACAATTCTGTCACTGGTGGAGCCAGGTATCTGGCGAGGTTTGGCGTCCGCCATACGCAATATATGTCAATAAGCGCTGTCCTGCTTGGTCTTATGGTCCTGATGGTGATGCACGTACCTAGCAAACCCAGCTACCCAAGGCAAAGGATGTCAAACCGTCCGGCAGCTCACACCATGCCTCTCTTGTTGATCCGATGCTCCGGCTGCGCTTCATATTTCTCGAATAAATTAGAGGTTAAGAACGATAGAAGAGCTGTACTACCAAGTCCGCAACATCACACACGTAGCTTTTTTAAGTACTAATGCTTTACTTTTTTGCATGTTTTACAAAAAAGAACTAGTATTACGAATTTTTTTTAAAAATAATATTTTTTTAAAGATTAAATGCGAATCTAGCATCCGAAAGTTAGAAAAATTGCAAATCTAGTAGTCGGTCGGCTTGTGGGCAGATGATAGCCACCTTATCACGGCCACGGGAGGGCCGACCAGGTGGTATCGGCAATATCGGCCGATTAGTGGTCCGACAAACACCTAGGGCGCCCAAAGGTGGGCTATGTCGGGCCGACAGCTGCTCGGCCGTCCGCTGGTCGCCCATCGAGCTTGGCTCCCAGAGCCGATAGGCCTCTCGCCAACGGCCAGCCCGATGCCCCAAAATCTATCGGTCCCTTCCTCTCACGCCTAGCGCCGCCTCTTCTCTCGGCCGCGGGGAGCCGCGCCGGCGCATCCGCGCCGCGACCCGCCGGCGGCCACCAGGCCGGGCGGCGGAGGTGCCGCCGCCACCCCCTCCAGCGCCCACGCGCGCCTCGGCGGCCAGCAGCGTGCTCCACTCACCCCGGGCATTTTAAAAACCTAAAACCGAGAACCGAACCGAATGACCCGAACCGAACCGAAAAGTACCGAAACCGAAATACCAGGTTCTCGTTCGTTCCCAATTCTCATGTACCGAAATTACCGAAGCTAAATTGGGTTCCGCACCTCGATAAACCGGCACCGAACATTACCGAATAGAAGATGTCCATTGGTCAAGAACTAGGAGAGCGAGTGTGCTCGGCAGCGCAGGCCCAAGCCGAGAAGCCCAACAACAGCCCACATGAGCCACCTTATCCTCTCCTAGCCTCGAGAAACGAAACCCTAGCACTCACTGCGCCTCTGGGCCTCCTCAAATACCCGCAGCCCACGACCACCTGGGCCGTCGGCGCGGCCACGGGCTTGCTGCCCGCCGGCCGCAAGGTCACGCGGCGGCACTCGCGCCGCGCAGCCCGCCCGCGAGTGCCCCGCGCCGTGCCCGCAAGGCTGTCAGCGCCGGTGGCTCGCCTCACCGCTGCCGACTCCGCCGCGCCGCCCCTAGCGCCAAGGCGGCCGCACTCGCCCCCAGCGGCTGAATCCCAACGCCCCCACGCAGAAGCGGGCGCTGCCGCTGTCTCCCGATCGATTTAACTGAGCCAGGAGAGGACGGAGACGGCTACTTCCATTGCTTCGTGTGACGTAAGTCTGATTTGACTGAGTAATTTGGTTAAATTGCTTCCTGCTTCGGTGCTTTCTACTACTTCCATTGCTTCTAGAGCAACAGAGCAGTCTGGTCATCTAAATGACTATATTTATTTTCACTTCATTGGCATACAGATGTCTCAATCTGAGAAAGACGTTGAACAACTAGTCGCTGCTTGGTCGCGCGAGCATGGAGGGTACTATAGTGATGACGGGGCTGCCGGTGATGATGGGAACGAGAAGGAGAAGGATGTTGCCGCTGCTGATGGAGAGAAAGGGAAAGAGGTCATTGATGTTACATGCTGCTGAAATCTGTTCGGTACTTTCGGTATATACCGGAACCGAACCGAATTTACCGATACCGAATTTGCTCGGTACCGAGTTTGTCTAGGAACCGAACGGTACCTGTTTCTTCAGGAACCGAATTTGTCAGGGTACCGAAGTACCGTACCGAACGGTTCGGTAATACCGAACGCCCAGGGTGAGGCTCCACGCCGCCGGCTGCACAGGTAAGATTTCTCTCTTTTTTTTGTTTATTTTTTTACAGTATTTTTTTGTTAGTTTAGTTAGTTGTAGTTACATTTTAGGGTTAGTCTAAAGTTAGATTTTAGGGTTACTATTAATTGTAAGATTAGTTAGATCTTAGGGTTAGATTTGGTGTAAAATATTTATTTGAATTCTAAATCACATTTTCGAGGTAATTATAGTTAGGTAGTATGCAATGGTAGTTTAAAATTTTTTTATATCTATGTTATTTAGATTTGGATGAGTGAATTTTAGGATTTAGATTATTGTAATTGTAATTTAGGTTTTATCGATGGTGGTTAGATTGAAATCTTAGATTGTTATTATTAATTGTACGAGCGATATTAATTCTTGAATTATCTAATATTTTTAAAATATTGGACCAGGAATGTCGTTCGATTTAGTTCCTTTCAGAATTTACTATGGGAGTAGTGAAATCAGATATGTGGACAGTGGGGTAGACCTTAGAGAGTTCGGTTCTTGGACACGCAATTGAATTCCCCGCTAGATTATAGCCGGGAGGCAACTTTTAGCCCGGCCGCATGAGTATTTTCAAGTTGCTCCTTTCCAAAGATCGTTTCAAGATTAGTATGTTGGTGCCTAAGAAGCGAGAGAATGGGTGGAGATGGGAGTTGTGCGAGGCCGCGAACACGAAGAAATGGCATTTTCTCGTGTCAAAGGCGTTGGAGTGTGGATATAATAATATCATGCTTGTTGAGTTCCCCGGAGGGTGGCATGCGGGCGGAGAGTAGCAATATAGGTGAAGAACATGAGAACCCCGAGCCCACACCTATGCGGGGAGACCTATGTTTACCATCCTCGGGAGGTTGAGAACACAATGGATGATGTAGCACAGAACAATATGTCGTTCATAGCACCACGGAGGATGCACCGCATTTAACAATACGGTGAATCCGTTGAAGCCGATCGGGGTGAGGAGGATGAAAGAATCGCCGAACATATGGAGTCGGATGATGCGGAGCACATAGCATATGTCGATGAATTTGCCGGTAGGAGCTTTGACAATGAGACCGACATCCCCGAGGATTGGATTCACATAGCACCGAGATTCCATGTCGGCCGATGATGGTCATCATGCGTCATGAGAGTATTTCGTAAATGAGGTCGGACAAGGACGGATGTTTCATGACAAGATTCATCCGCAAAGACGCCCGTTCGACGATGGGCTTTTTTTGAAAAAAAAAACAGTTTTGGGTGGTTATATCTAACCCAATGACGTGGAACGTCAAGTGTGTCACCCCAGGTTGTACTTGGCGTGTTCATGCTCATATGCCACGTACGGAGACTAACTTCACAGCCACTATTGTACAACCACACAATTGCTTGCTGTAGACAACGCTTATCAAGCATAGGAACATGACGGCTGACTTTGTGGCAAAGGAAATGTATGGGGAAATTATTGAAAAAGTTGGCATGTCTCCTTTTCGGATAATGCTCGCTATTCAGAATAGATTTGGCTATGAGATATCTTATAATATGGCCCGGAGAGCAAAATAACTAGCTTTGGAGAGAAGGTTCGGTGACGTTCAAGGACTCATATCACCACTTACCAGCCCTTCTAGAAACCATTCAATCCGTAAATCCGGGGGACTATAATTGATTATGATGACTATATAAATGAGGCGGGGGGACCGTGTGCTTAAACGGGCTTTTTGGTGTTTTGGCTGTATGATACAAGCCTTTAAGCATTGCCGACCCGGTGCTATGTGTGGATGGTACATTCCTAACCGGGCAAAGATAGAGGTACATTGCTCACGGCTATAGGTATCGACGGTAACAACCAAGTTGTGCCTATCGCCAGACCGGTTGAATCGGAGAACAATGATAGCCGGTTGCGGTTCCTTAAGTTGGTCAAACGAGGTATCGTGGAAGATAGGGAGAATTGTTGTGTCCTCGCATGATCGCAATGCAGGTTTTTGAATGCAAAGCGATGGATAAATTGAAGAACGGTGCGGATCCGAGAGGTGCAATGGCCTCGATATACGTAGTCATTTGGTGCATTAGGCATCTAGGTACTAATTTCTATAAGCGGTTCAAGAGCAAGAAACCGATGGACCTTTTCAAGCGGCTATGCAAGCAAAACGAGAAAAAAAGAAATTTGACCGCCTGTGGGAAAAGTTAGATGAGCCGACGACAAGCCATATGAAAGAAGTGCGTTGTCAACTTTGTTGTGGCACGAGAGGAGGACCCAAAAGGCCTGGATCCACATCCTAATGAGCCACGAACCAAAACTCGTCGACGTAAGGGTGGGAGATCATTGAAGTGTTTCTCAGATTGGATTAAAGAGGAGCCCCGTGAGAAGTGGTCCCTGCTTTATGACACATACGGAGCACGCTATGGCATAATGACGACGAATCTTGCTGAGGTTTATAATTGGGTGCTCAAAGGTACACGTTCACTTCCTCTGGTTGCAATTATGGAGGGTCTTTTAAGGGGGACAATTATGTATCTACGAGAGCGTTATGAAGCGGCAAGCCTAGTCGTTCAGAATCCACAGATGACATATGCTTGGAAGATTTCTTCATATCTCGAAGAGAAGAGTGCCAAAGGGTCCATGCATAGGGTGTTTGCTGTTGGCAACCAGGACCTTGTCTTTGAAGTCATGCTGCGTAACAAGGGCGGACTTGGTATTGGTCCAAGCGACATAACGATGGAGGTTCAGTTGTGGCCGGAGGATAACATGTGTGAGTGCACATGCAACAAACCCAAGTACTACCATTATCCATGCTCGCATGTGCTTGCCGCCTGTGGGAAAGCTAATATTCCCATGACATTTATGTCTCCTTATTTCAACAAAGAGGTCGTGCTAAACACATGGTCGGGTGAGTCGCGAGGTTGGAGGGCCATTGCTGATTTCACAAAGCACATTGCGGATTCGGACCGTCTTTGGTCTCCGGATCCGATAAAAGGGTGGAGGGAAAGGGCCACCGCAAGAGTCGTCGTATTAGGAATGACATGTATGCTTCGGAGGCTTCGGACAAGCGCCCTTCTCGCTTAGCTTGCGGTGGAACTCATCTCGGGAAAAAGCGTGAGGCGTACCCCACACATAGACTTGCGGATGGAGCAGTGAAGTGCCAGTATTCCACAACGCAACTATAGGCACCCCAATGAAGACGGCCCTAGCGCTGCAATGTTGTTGACCTTGTAATATTTGTTACTTAATATGTATTTGTTTGTAACGGTTTGTAATATTTAACTTTGCCATGGTTTGTAATATTAAACTTTGCGGGGTTTGTAATATTTAACATCGAAGTATGCTGTAATAATTAAGCTTCCAACGTTTACTCCTTTATACCTTTTGAACATATAGTATTCCACAATTTATGATCTGTATTAATACTTCTGTAATTTACTTTGCAAAGCATGGCCGGAATGGAGCTCATTGACCTGTTCTTGACTGAAGCACCGCTCGAACCCGCGGTGGGCAGTTTCCCCCACCCTTACGTCTTCGTACCCACGACGAGTTGTGGGTTCTTGACCACGGTTGGGTTCCACGGTTAGTTGTATTCATACCCTGTCTTGTCCATTTTGTGTTTATATATAATTATCATTTAACATGGTGTATGTGTTCTTGTAATAGGTTACGTCTTTGCAGTCTACTTACGCTCGCACGGCTGGTTGAGCGACACCGGCAGCAGAGGAGTTCACGTTTTTCCGGTGGACCGGGCACTTCTCTCGGCTTGGACAGACCGGGCCGGAGACCGGAGACGCACACGTTTCACCTCCCGGTGGGTGAGGTGACTGTCACTCTTCGGGGACGTCGCCATGCTCTTCGGTCTACCACTAGCCTAAGCACACCCGATTCACCCCGTCCCTCGTTCCAAAGATTGGGACGTCTAGCTCAGCGCGTTCCGGGGAGTGTTTCGGCCCGCGCCTGGTGAGCAGGCGATTTGACTTCCAAAGATGACCCCACGGGCCACCTAAGGCATGGTTGTCACAGCCTGTGGGGGAGCGGCTACCGCCGGAGGACGAGGAGTGGAGGGTGCCGCGACACTTGGAGGCGCACTGTTGTGGCTGTTTGGGTGGGTACTCTTCACAAGTACCCACCACGACACACCGTCGACAAGCACTTTATTCACTACGCCGCCGATAGCGCATGCCCACTTGAGCGCATTCCTCAAGACAGCTTGGGGTTCGGTTGTGCTTTCAGCCACGCATCGCATAATCGTGGTGACGCTTGCACTCGGAGGTCGACATGTGCACGTTATCGGGTTGTCCGTTGTTATTGATGCCGTGGTCGCATTTAAAGGTTCGATATTGGGAGGCCAGCCCTAGCGTCGTACGAACAATACGGCGTTGAGATGTACGTGCTCGATGAGGAGGGTGTCCCGGATGAGCTCGACGCCCCGACGATGGGCACACTGTGGTTGTGCCGCGATGTAGGTACTTCGACACTACTCTATAATTGTGTTGTTAACAATTTCCTTACACTAAATGATTTTCTATTTTGTGTGCAGGTGATGTGGGCAACAACCACCGGTCGCGGCACGTACCCGGCGTATGTCGCTCAGTTTGACCAGCTCAGACCTGACAGGGTCCGGTGGACTCCGTACACGACAGAGGCCATACAGTCTCGTGCGTCCTTCGGCTTGTCCGAGTTGTGCTACCGTGACCAGGAGCTGTGGTACACGAGGAAACGACTGGTGTTTGACTTCTTTGCGGAGCCGTACTGTCCAGAGCGCGTGGCTCGTCAGTTTGGGCACGCACAGGTGTTCCCCCTACCCCGACTTCAGCTTGACTCCTCGCACAGGTAAATCTTGTTATGCTCCCATTTATTTATGATGGTGTTACATGTGCATTCACTCGTGTTTCTCGTGCAGGTCTTCTAGGAAAGGTCAAGGTGCAGCGTACGACCCGATCTGGGTTGATAAGATGGTGCCTTTTCGTGAACGCCAGGGACGCCGCCGCCGACGTCCACGACCTAGGTGGCCCATTCGACGAGGCCACCTACCGAGAGTACTTGGGTTGGTTTCACACAGCCACACGTGTTCGTCTCATCCCCGTGCCGACAGACGACGAGCCACACGAGGCCGAGATCACCGACACGTTCGCCATGGAGCCAGCAGCAGCTTACCATGCGTTGGTAAGTATTTTTATTCACACCTTGGTCATTTCATTATTTAACAAATTATACTATACACAATGTGTAACAATTCATGTTTGTTTTGCAGACGGATATCTGCAATGACGTGGACAACGAGCTCCTATCGTACGCCCACCAGTACGAGCAAAATCCTCCATGAGTTGCTAGGAACGAGTTGGTTGCCGCCCTTCGACGACTGGGTCGGCGTTGCTTAGAGGGAGTACGACGGGCTTCCTGTCGTCGGACGGACCCCGTCGAGTTGCCTTCACGTGCGGGTCGAGGCTTTGGCTCTGGAGGACCTCATTCAGCGCACCAGGAGCGCCACGACAACACTGGAGTCTTAGGTACTTCTTAGACCTTTAGCTTTTTTCCTACATTGTTACCATACGAAGTTGGCCATAATCTTTAAATTATGTTGTAGGTACCCGGGCTTCTTGCAGCGAGTACACTGAGGGTACAAGCAGCTTTGAGACCTTTTTCACGGACAAGATCCACCCACTGCATCTGCCCGAGGCCGGGCCCCTCTCGTTTGTTGGTGCACCACAGGCCCCACACGGCCGACGCAGTAGTACTCGGCCCTCTGAGACTTGACCCGGAGGCACGACAGCGTCGCCGCCTCCGCACCGGTTCACTTTTTTCTACGGGCCGCCTTCGTCACCGAGGACCGCAAAGAGCCCACCAAGCGGGGTCGTCGTGGAGGTTGAGTTTGTATTTATGTATGGATCAATGGTATCATGGATGTGAACTAATGTACTCTTGGATTTATGTGTATTAGTACATTTAAGATCACCCAATTGGAGGCAACACTCCAATACAATCCCACGCCTGCATCGAGGCAAAGGATAATGCAAACACAAACGATCCAACGCCCGCATCGAGGCCGAGGATAATGACAAACCGGGCTCACTTCAATGCGTTCTCGGGCTTTGCAAAGATATGTGTGGTCGAATCAAACGTGTATGCATCACAACGTAGCCTTTGCAAAGTGTATGGTTGAATCGCCAGTGTCATCAATACAACGTGTTCTTTTTCGGACTAGGGTCCTAACTTTTTCGGTGTATCGCCCCTTCAACGGTGTCATTAATAAAATTTAGCTTTTTCCGACCACGGACCTACCCCTTTTATTGTATGGTCCTATCAACGGAGTTTTGTTATTTTTTAATTAATGCAATGTCCAAATAAACTTCAGCACAACATTACACGTCCCCCGGCGGCTTATATATACACCTCCCTTGTTAGAGATGTTTGGAGGCATAGGGAGAGGAAAGGGTGAGTCCCGGCCAGGAGGAAAGGGTAGCCATGTTTGGAGGCGAGGGAGAGGAAAGGGTGAGTCCTCAGGCAGAGGAAAGGGTGAGTCCCGGGCAGAGGAGGGGGGGAAAGAAGGGACCTCCCATTGTGTGGGAGGGTTCTCTAGGTCCAGATGCTTCGGAGGAACCACTTGAGGATTTTCCACTTGAGGGGAAGAGTGACTTCACCAATGATAGACCTCTTCGGAGATATGATAACCGGAGAGAGGAGTGGCCCAAATGCCGCCACGGTGAGGACTGCGTAGTTCAGATGAGTGATGACGATATTCATGGAGGACGCCGTTTCTTCATATGTCCGATAGGATGGGTATTTTCCCATCGACTATTATCTTGCGAAATTTTTTTTATTTTAAATGGTTACATGCTTATATAATTTCAGTATTTCAAAGCACCAATGAGGGTGGCGATTGTGGATTCACTAGATGGGTCGATCCCGCTCCTATTTTTCCCCATCAAAGTACATCTCCACGCCTAAAGAAGTGTATCTTCGATCTTGAATTCGAAAAACCGAACCGCCGATCCCGATGTAAAGCGATGATGCGGGTGTGGACGAGGGACTCGCCCCTAATCCATACTTGTCAATGTCCTTATCACAAGGGGCCTCCTCCTCCACCACCGCCACCGCCACCGCCACCGGCAATGGGAGGCTACGTCGGAGAGGGCTCAACTCAGTTTGCTATGTGGGAACATTATTAGGATGAATCAATGTTCGTGTTATGTATTCGTTGCGTTGTTCAATTTTCCTAAGGCATGTTAGGTTTATTTTTGCCACCTCTTTCCCATGCTTTACTAGAGGTCGCTACATGCCATTGTTAGTTGTCATTGCAGGTCGTCTTTTGTTTAATTGTCCAAGAGTGCGCTCGATTAATATTAAATTGTGTTTGTTCCTCATAAGTTGACTTTGCGTCTACAAAATAATATAAAAAAATTAGAACAAATTATTATTCAGGCAATTCAAGGGCAACAATAATAATAAAAATATTTTATCTACTTCAAAGATGAAAAAATTACGTTGATAAGGGGATGCATGAAAAAATTACGTTGAAAAGGGGTGTAGCACATGAAATATGGCTGTAGGCTGGGGGTGGGCCGACAGCCGGTTATCGGCATTTCAAGAGCCGAGAGGCCTCTCGGCCCGCGGTGGCCCGAGTAGTTTTGGGCCAGTCGGCCGGCCCATAGCCGACGGGTCCTATCGGCCGCCCACCGGCCGACACAGTTGCCGCCCGCCGACAGCCCGGCCGGCGGGATGTCGGCCGCCACGTAAGCTTGTCGGCCGCGGGCTCTCCGACAGTGCCAGTGGGTCGGCGCCAGCGGCTGCCGGCAGTGGTCCTAATCTTGCAACTTCCGCATAACAGCCCCTAGATTCGCATTTAATCTTAAAAAAATATTATTTACAAAAAAATTCCTAGTATTACCAAGTCTCAGCACCATTTCTAAAAAAAAGACCGAGTACAAAAAAAATATACAGTGCATGCCGATCTTTACATTTTGGATCGCTATTCTAGTAAACCATTGTATAGTTGTATTATAGATGTTTGATCTTTATAAACCCCGCCACACCTAAAAATTATTCCTGGCTCCGCCACTGAATTCTGTCCTTGAGAGATTAATGAGTTAATCATGTGGTTAGGAGCCTCTCCACACTTTGATTTCTACAGGTACCACATCTATGAACAATTCTGTCCTTGAGAGATTCGTCCCCATCTCACAATGCTATTCTAACAAATAAAGCTTTTCCAGACTATGATTTTTGTAGCTACCACATATCAAATATAGTTATCCCAATGACATATCTCATTTAAGACTTGTTGTTTGAGTGAACTTCAATCGACCACAATTCACATGGATTAGAAAATGTTGAAGGTTTATTTGGATACATCCACATGTGTTAAGGTGCATTGAAGTCTAAGTTAGTTCAATTTCATCTTGATTTACCCCAGTACATGTGGATTAAGTTAGATACTAGTGTATGTAGCTAAACAAGCCTTGAGGTGGAATATTATACATGTGGATTAGAATGCAACCATACAATCCCTTATTTTTTAGTGGGGTTATGAGTAGATCTCATTGCCTATTTGCCAACCCTAGAAATGAAGGACATGGAACGATGGCGATTAGGAGTTGTTTGGTAGCATTGTAGGGTCGAGATGGCGGACTAGAGGGGGGGTGAATAGTCCTTTCTAAAAATTAATCACAGCGGATGACCGAATTAAATGCGGAATTAAAACTATCGGTCTAACAAGGACTACACCTCTCTATCTAAGCACCTTACAAAGATTCTAGCTAGGTCACTAAGGTGCAAGGCTAGGTAGTGCTCGCCTATCTAAGACTAGGTTGCAAGGTCACACAAACCTAAGCAACTAGTACTCAATCAAGCTGGGGAGCACCTACACATACTAGTGAGCAAAGCGCACAAAGCCTAAGCACACTAGTGGTTCTCACTAGCACGGCTACACAAGCCTAACTAGTGAGCTCAATTGCTTAGCTACACAAACTAAGCAAAGTGACTAGCAAGGCTACACAAGCCAACTAGCCACGCAATCGCTACTTCTAAGCTACACAAGCTAAGAAGGTAACTAGCAAGCTACACAAGCAAACTAGCTACACAAGAGCAACACTACTCACTAGCACAAGTAATGAACAAGATAATACTAGCTAGTGAATGCAAACCGACGAGAAGAGTAGACAATGTTGACACGTCGATTTTTTACCGAGGATCACTTGGTTGCCACCAAGCTAGTCCTCGTTGAGACAAGCTCCAAGGTTGTCACCGATCCTCTTGCTAGCGGTGACCCACAAGTCACGCTCTCCCACCGGAGTGCTCACCACGAGCTCTAGCACTTGACCGGCTGAACCACTTGTAGCTCTTCGTGTCTCCCTTTTACTAGAGTTGCTCTTCGCGATCCCCGCGGGGTGAGCACAATCCCCCTCACAATGTCACTCCACGTGACTAGCAATCGGAGCACCACTCAATCTCCGAGCGTGCTACAACGATGCCCACAAGCCTCCAAGCCGTCTAGGAGGTGGCAACCTCCAAGAGTAATAAGCACCACCGGCTTGCAACTCGAACACCTAGTGCCACACCTTGCAATCTCTCAATGCAACGCATTAGGATCACTCACTCACAATCGGATGCAATCACTACAAGCATATGTGAGTTAGAGGGCTCTCAAGCACCACCAAGCAAGGACACCAAGTCCCCATGTGCTCAGCCCGGCTGACCCATGACCAAGGCCGGCCAAGGCAACCTCTTATATCCCCAAGGGCTAAAGAGCCGTTGCTTTAAAACCGGGTCGGGCACCGACCGGACGGCGCACCAAGTGACGGCCCGGACGCGTCCCGGCCCGCGGCGTCCGGTCACTCCCGCACCACCACGTGTCCTCGCCTTTTGAAAGTAGCCGTTGGCCGCGCAACGGCTAACTCACTCGCGCCACGCCACTGATCCGGACGCGTCCGCCGCAACCACCGGGACGCGACACGCCCGGCGTCCGGTGACAACTCGTAGAGCTCCAAAACCGATTTTTTTCCCAATCGGGGACGCGTCCGGCCAAGCATCGACCGGACTCCCCCTGTCGGGTGACCACCGAAAACACCCCGGACAAAGACACTTGACCGGGACGCCGCCCGGTCCACCCCGGGACTGGGCGTCGGCCGAGTGTTTTCGGCGAGAAACACTCCGACGACTTCGCCTCCACTTCCGGCCTCCGGCGCAATGGAAAATGAGCACTTCACTTTCCCGAAAGCGCCGAATCCCCCCTCTCAACCCGGCAAACACCATCCCTTTTGCAAATGTGCCAACACCGCCAAGTGATCACCAACTTGTGCAAGTGTGTTAGCATTTTCACAAATATTTTCTAAAGGGTTAGGCACTCAACTTGCCACGCCACTCGATCCTAGCAACACGATGCAAAGTTGGATCGCTCAAGTGGCACTAGATGACCGATATGCAAACAAGTTTGCCCCTCTTGATAGTACGGCCATCTATCCTAAACCCGGTCATCAACTTCTCTACACACCTATGACCGGTGAAATGGAAACGCCCTAGGTTATACCTTTGCCTTGCGCTTTCCACTCCATCTTCTCCAATGCCGATGCAACACATGCACCGACATCCACATGAATGATATGATCCACTTCATATCATCACATGGCCTTTGGTCCATCGATCTTGACCTCACTTGCTCTTCACCATCGCCTTGGTTCATCGGCGCCAAGTCTTTGCTTAAGCCTCCCGACACTCGGTACCAACGGCTTCAAAGCCTCCAACTTGCCCTTCACCTTGCGCGACCGGTCCATCAAGCCAAGTCTTGTCTCGATCTTCACTCTTAGCCATATGACTCCATGTCATGTATCATGCTTTAAGCTCCTTCAACTTCACATGTGTGAGCCTTGCAACACATCACACCACCTCCATGGTATAGTTGCTCACACACATGTACCGTGGACTAAATCTCTGCAAATCTCACATAAGCACAATTAGTCCACTTAAGTTGTCACTCAATTACCAAAACCAAACAAGGACCTTTCAAGCATGGACAATAACGCAAACGTAATAACATAGTTCATTC
>JADLZL010005814.1:0-168294 GCA_015844335.1 Chrysopogon serrulatus
TGGACAATGGTGGCTATTGAATATGGCGGTCTGGGTATTAGTGACTTACTAGCAATAGTGTCCGTGCGTTGCAAAAAAAAAAAAGCAATAACGTTATCTAAAGCTTTGACATCTATGCGTTGTTTTTGTCGTGAAAAATATAGTTTTCTATTTACATCATTATATTTTTATTATTGCACTCGACATTATGCTACAAAAGCCTATTCGAAAATACAAGTGCACATTTTGTTCATTGAGAAGTCAAACTCATTTTAAGTTTGACTAACTATATAGAAATTTTTGAGAGCAAGTAGAAAATTGAGGATAGCAAAATAAGTACACTTTCTTTTGTTATGATGAATCTGCTCCTCCATGGCTCGATTTCATTTTTCTCCTCACCCATAATAATAAGATCCTCTATATCAAGAGCTCCATGTACCTGCACAACAATCAACAGTCTCAATTCTAAATACAAAATGTGATTTGGGATTGCAGGTACACATTGTGACATCTGACGGATATTTTTTATTTAAACAAGAGAAGAGAGAGCATGACTGGTTAATAACTAAATATAGAACGTCATAATGCATGTCAAGTCTTCATCTAAAATCTCTTGGATAAGTTCTTTCTCCTTTTCATTTCCAAAAGTCTACACAAAGAGCACTATTCTTTTTACATAACAAAGTCAGGATTCTCTGTAAATACTAATCCTCGGTACATGGAGAGATTCAAATTAGAAGGTAACGATCACTGCAGCAAATAGAAAATATTTATTTAAATGGAAACTAAAAGCTCAACCATTTCTAATTTCTCATCACATCAATTTTTTTGCTTCAAGTTAACTGCACCTGCTAAATTCAGAAGATGCACCTTATATTGGGTTGTGATGGGTCTAACATATAGAATTCAGAAGATGCACCTTATATTGGGTTGTGATGGGTCTAACATATAGAATTAATTGATTGCAAGTGCATGCGTATCTAATAGGAATCCCCACCTGGCAACTTTTGAATTCCCTTGCATCCTGGAGTTGACAAGAAACAAATAAAGTTTGCACCCTATGCTAACATATAGAATGTGAGCATGCATTATAGGAATTTCCTGTAAGTTACCCCCTGCAGCCAGGAAAGCTCTCAATGCTGAGATATCAATGAGAAATTAATACATTTCCCACAGCAACTACCGTAATAGGCAAGTGAAGAAGGCACACCTAGCTAAACAAATTATTAGGAGCAGATCAGTTGAATAAAGAAAGCAGCCACCTCATCTATGGCATTCCCTTGCAGGGAGATTGCCTCTCTGATCATCTAGGCATCTCTCTCAATTTAGATATTCCGAATGAAGCAAAATCAATGGAACTTGGGACCTCGTCCTCCCTTGGCTTGCTGAAAATGCATACATATAACAAATGGTTCAGTACAAGCTTGACAATGCAATGCTGACAGACTAAGAATTTCACAATTGCATTATTACTAATTCATGAATTATACTTGACATTAAGCACCCTTTAATTATTCAATGCTTGCAGTTGCAGGATGACAATGTGTCATCTAATGAAGATAACCGATCTATGGCGAAGTGGATTGTTACCTCCGCGGTCACAGCAAATATTGAGCCAGCTTAGTTCCCCGTGGCGGGAGTAATCTTGCTTGGCAAACCTCCACGCAGCGAGCTCTTATAACAAGAAAGAAGATTCATGGATTAATTTATATTATAATAGGAAAAAAGGAGAGAAACCTGAACCGAACGGGTTATGGAGAACCATGTCAATTCCGTTCTCGAGAGAAAATTATCTGATTTACCAATCTCATCTGCTTACGCTTGTTGAAATCTTGATTCCCTCTGTTATCTGAAAGCAGAATATAAGAACTCCTATACTCGAGAAGACAGTACTTGCAGGGCCGGGATTGCCTCCTAGAACAGCCTTCTCTAAAAAACATGTTTTTATAATGGATTCTTCTGCTTTTGCTAGTCATCAACTTCAATTGGAGCATGTTCGTCACGCAGTGCCATCTACTCGTACTAATATAGGTAAAAAAATAACAAAACTTCAGATTCAAGCACATCACAAATCAGTGAATCACATGTTGAATAGAAGTTGCCTGCTAGGACCTGGGATCTGGGACCGACGGACTTGGAGGAGGCGTTGCTCGACAAGGCCACCACCGGCGCTTCGTGTCAGGCTGGGAGCTGGGAGAGCCGGAGAGGTCGTGGTGGCAGCCGCTCCCGCCGCTCAAGCGTGTCGCCGCCGACTGTCGCCGACTTCGCCGGTGTGCCGCCCGGCTGCTCCCCCCCATCGGGCTGGGCCGCCCGCCGCCACCCCACCCTCGACCTCCAGTCGCCCGGTCGAGTTTTTTTTTTTAACTCGTCGCCGGTCGGAGTTGGAGTGGGAGTCGCGGGATGCGGCGCCCGTCCGCGAGCGGCCGATGGAAGGAAAGGTCACGGGGAGGGAAGTTGGGCCGTCTTCCTTTCACGGTCCATATCCAAATCGGTCCAGCTATGTCCGACTCTGGTACTCCTAATCCTATTTCTTATTCAAATCAGTACGTAGAGACATATGAGACCAGACCAAACCAAAAAAGGGAGAAATTTTGCCTTTTATAAGTAGAGATGGACGAAAAAGTTGCTGGACAAAAAAATTGGCTGAAAGTTTTACCTCTTTATTATTACTAGCAAATATGCCCGCATGCGTTGCAACGGGAGAAAAAAAAAAGGTTATCAAATGTTTAGGGGAAATAATGAAAATGGTACATATTTATCTATATTTGATTTTCTTTTATAAAATTTTAGATACAACAAATGTGTCTCGTGCATTGCAACAAAACGGCACCTTGTTACATGGTGTTCTGAACGACTTGCGCCTATATGATATATCGTCTATTTCAGTATGTACTGGAATCAGATTATATACCATCATTGGATGCACAAACTTGCATGGTTCTATTTTGTATTAGCTAAGATCATAAGTTCAAAATAGATAAGGACGACATAGAGGCGCGTGAGGGTATTATAGAAAATTTTAAAAAGGTATAGACAAGAAAATCCTTTCATCATATATAGGTTGAGACATTTTTCTTAGATACAATTGTTCACACACGAATACAGATTATTGGGTCCGGTGGAATTGGAGGCGTTAAAATAGGATCAATCGATCAAATATTGAGAGAACATTTTCCATATCCGAAAGGATAATCGCACATTGTTCGAGGCTGCGTAGAATGCGAAACGGAAAAACTCACCGTAAACAAAGAAGAAAAGGCCGAGCTCCTGTCCCATAGCACGTGGCCCTGTTAGCAACGCAAATGAGCCAATATGGTAAAAAAGGCCCTGCTATTTCTCATCTGAGAGTAAAAGAAAATATCGAGCGTGTCGAGAGAATCGAGAGCTTCCGATTCCGACCTGATCCCCATCCCGTGGCCACATAATAAAAAAGAAAAAAAAATCAACTATGTGCTTCGTCTCTCACCTTATCCATCCGTACCGCAAGCGCCTCTCACGCGCTGCCCGTTCGCCCCACCGCCCGTGGCCGCCCCTTCCACCTTCCTGGTGTCGCTTTTCCATCTTCGCTTTGCCTGTTCGACCGAGTTCGCGCCTCTAACGGCCGCCCGTCCCTAGCGCCGCTCGGTCGCCGGTCTCGCGACCGCCCGTCGCCTCCTCTTGCGAAGTCTTTCGTGTGGGGCGCGGGTAGCCGCCTTTGCTCAGCGCCCCGGTGGCCGCAGACTCCTAGGCGCCCGCGGCGGCCGCGTGCATCGCGTCCCTGGTAGGCAACTGGCCACATACCTCTACGAACCCATGCCCTGGCTTTGTCGTGCTGCTGCACAGCCAGCGGTTGTCGAGGCGGGCAGCACGGTGGCAGTGCAAGGCTAGCCAGCTGCGACCGTCGTTGGCGATTGGCGGTTGGCACTGGATGACGAGATCTGCACCTTGCTATGTGCAAGGTGGACGAATCGAAGTCCGTTGCGCCGGGTGTAGCCCTTCGTCAAGCAAAGGTGCGCCAATCGTCCGCCCATTAGCCGGATCAAAGTTTCTTTTTTGCGGCCACGCTTCTCTTCTTTTTCCTTCTCTTCTTTTGAGCGTTCCTTCTGGCTAGGGTCGAGACGTTGTGTGATGCGGCAAGTTTGATGTAAGGGTTGGCATGATCAGCTATTATTTATTATGATCTGGATCTGGACTTAAGTTCCTCTCTTGGCTTAGCTTTTTAAAGTTCTTTTCAATCTCAATTTTTTTTATCGTGTTCTTTGCTGTCTTGCAAGTTATTATGGATTTGTGACATCTTGAGACACGAACGGTGTGGAATTTTTGTTGGGGAGGCTAAGGAGAACAAAGTCCGTGGATCTTTTTCCTATTGATTTCGTGATGCTACCGTGTCCATCTCGGATGGAGCCGTCAGGGGGGAGGAGGGAAGGTGTCGATCAAACGGACGAAAATTAGAGCCGGACGAAATTAGTCTTTGGACTAAAATAAAGAGCTGAAAGTTTTGCTTTTTTTTATATATATATATATATATATATATATATATATATATATATATATATATATATATATAGGGAGAGAGTATACTCTGTAGCTAGCTACAGAATACCATATTCTGTAGCCAGGCCATCGGACGCACCAGCTCGTTCACAAACCGGCGCACCTGGTCGAACTTTGCATGTGGCATTAACCCCATTAACGTCGCCAGCTCATTCCCGCAACCAGCGCACCTGGCCGAGCCTTCCCTTGCATGCGGCATTCACTGGCCGAGCTTCCCTTGCATGCTTGCATGCGGCATTAAATTAACGCCAAATATGCATGCAGGTCGTAGCTACTTGCTTTCCAGTTACTACGAGAATGCATTTACCGGTAGTTACTAGAATTCCTTTCCAGTTACGAGAATTCATCGGTCACCGTAAGTAGTTACGATAAAGTAGTTACCACAGTAGAAATTTACCATAAAGTAGTTACGAGAATTTTGCAGGTCGAATTTACCATAAAGTAGTTACTAGAATTTGGATTAAATAGTTACTAGAATTTGGATAATGATGACCTGAATTTACTATAGAATAGTTACGAGAATTCGAATGCCTCAGTACTTCATACAATTACCACAATGGCGTAAAAGTACTGGCACAAAAATGACGTCAAATTTACTATAATGCATATCCAATATATTTTAAGTTGTAACTGACACAATCTGAATCATTTTGTTTGCACATTCCATCCGGCATACTACTCCAACCAATACAATCTGGCTTTTACATGCACATCAACATCACACAATAATCTGAAAGTTGTGGAAGCATTACTGGCAGAGACGGCATCTGGTCAATGGAACAGAGTTAGCCAGGGGACTTCTCCCTCACCATCTTCTACTGCCGACAATGGTAAGTAACGGACGGATCCATGCTGGTGTCGCTGGGATGGAGGAGCTGGATCGTGATCATAACAAGCCATGATTAACTTGCCTGATCTAACTTCAGTTTCCTATACACAATCAGGCTTAACAATGGTTCTCTCAGGATAAGTTGCTTTGCAGATCAGACAAATAACAATAACAATACGGTAAATGAAAATATATGCGTATGGTGTAGTAATCCGATTCGCACAATGATTAAGGAATATGGATGTGGATTCGTGCATTTCATAACCTCTTGATTCTTGCTTATGTATTCACAAGCGCGAGATGGGGATGGGCTCATGGGCAGGTGACCATCGTGCCCAAGGACGATGATGGCCGGCCCATGTGGATGGGTGTCGGCCGCCGGCCGGCCGAGGAGGATCGACGAGAGGGCAGGATCAGGACACCGGCGATCGACGATTTGGGGGCGACACCTTTAGGACGAGGCCGATCAAGGACGCTGGTTGCCATCGTGAATGTCGTACGTTGCCGCTGCATGGCCGGAAATCCATTTGATCGTGTAATCCTCTCGTCCATCTCGATCCACTCGTAAAAACAAGACAAAGCCAAATCAATACAAAGTTGAAATTAGCAACACATGGATTCTTTATACGCACCTGGATTCCTGGAATCGGCAAACAGAAGCTGCGGCCGCCGCGTCTGCAATGGCCGGCGATAGGGAAGGTGTTTCTAGTTTTTGCAGCAGACGACGACGAAGAAAGGTGCGTAATCAGCGAGATTTTAATTTAATGGCTGCCTCAATCTTAGGGCCGGCTGCCTGGGACCACGTCCAACCGCATCCAGCGCATGGGAGCTGCGGTTAATGCGCCCCGAGTTTAGTCGAAGCAGCGCCCGGTCGGATCTGCAAGTTTGGTTCGGCTACAGAATATTGTATTCTGTAGCCAGCTACAGATAAATGGTTCCCTATATATATATATATATAGATTAGAAAAAGACTAAGTATAGTCCCGCGCTAACGCTACGGTATTTTCAGGAGATGCATATGCAAACAACAAACGATGATATTCTTAGAATTGTCTGCAGAATCGAACCATAATTCTCAGAAAATGCCATCTCTAAAGACAACATGCAAAGGAAACAACAAAAATCTCATGTACCAGGTATATTTCCCATGCTAACGCAACGGCAGCATTTATAAAAATCAAATAACTAAAAGGCATATATGTCAGGTATTAAACATCACTGAGATATATTTATGATTCTTGCGAATGAAATGGGATAGATTTCTGATTCAAGGAAAAAAGAAAAACTAAAAAGGAAGTCCATCTTGCTTGATCAAAATATGAATAATAACATTTTTCAACATTCAGAAGCCACCCTTAGCTGCCAATCCAATGGTGCATGAACTTCTGGGACCAGGAACGGATGGTAAAATCCAAAAAAAGAATATGCAGTTTCAGCAAAATGACTCCAACTTTAACCAATCGAAGGAGGGTCCTTTTCACTTTGTACAAACGGTGATAGGCAAACTGTTGAATCGACAGCTCAAGCAAATGTTTCTGATTCTTTCTTAATAGCTCAAGTAAAAAATATACTTATTAAGAATCTAGTTATCCAGAGATTAATATACAAGAATATAACTTTTGTCGCCTAATTTCAAAGCTGGTCAAACTTCCATCCATTCTTTTATCTGCGCTCTGCTATCTTGAAAACTGATCAAACTTCCATTCACCAAACCTTATTAAGAATTTCAGTTAACATTTTGAAATGATGATGATCACACATGCACTGTCCTGTACTTAACTAATGGAGGCAATTGTTTGCACTTCGTTGTGTTGGCAGCAGCACCAGCAGTTTGTGCTTGAACCTGACATCCTAAAAGGTTATTGAAACCTGCAGGTATAAATTGAAGAAAAAACACCAGTCAGATGATTATTACATGGACATGTGAGCAGATCAGAATTGGCAAATTAAAATGTTATGACCCGTGCAAATCTATCTTGGAGAAAATATGATACTGCTCGTGTGGTGTAAAAAGGCCATCAAAAGTCTCACAAACTGACTGATAAGCAAATTTACCCTACAATAGAACTTAAATTTTGTACCTCCAAAATATCAGGAAGCGTAACCAGAGGATGCAAACACGAAAACTGCACACAAATGTTACCAGATTATACCTTAGAAAAGGGAAAGCAATAACCAGCTCAATCTCTGTTTGCAAGTCCATTTTTCTTCACA
Organism: Chrysopogon serrulatus; assembly: GCA_015844335.1. Lineage (NCBI taxonomy): Eukaryota > Viridiplantae > Streptophyta > Magnoliopsida > Poales > Poaceae > Chrysopogon > Chrysopogon serrulatus. The sequence goes on from JADLZL010005814.1 coordinate 7,556, forward strand.
TGGGCCTGCAGACCATCAATGTACAGTCTGAGGCAAGGCAACCATTCAGTAATTTTGAAAATGCCATAAGAACATTCTGCAAATGCCCGTGCTAACCAAGTCAATAATTAAACAGCTGTGCACGGCTAGGATTTGTAAATGAACCAACAGCTGCGAACTATGAAGTCACACTATGAATTCTCGATGAAGGAGAAATATTGTTCTGGTTTTTCAAATATCTTCTTGCTTTGAAGGAAGCATGAACCAAGGAACAATAGATCAATAGAAAGTGTCTAGAAATAAAACTAATGTACAAAATCTAAACACTATACCTGATGTCTTGTATATTACATGCCTATGAAGTATACTGTTTGAGCAATCACCACTGGATATTGCATCGGGCACCACATAGGGTATGTGCACCTTCAAATTACATATTTGCTCAGGGTACCATACCTCTTGAAATTATCAATCCTTGCAGAATATACAGAATGTAATTCATGAGTACAGATTTTGTACCCTATAATCTGAAAGAATTGGTAAGGCCGTTACTTTGTTGCAAAACATCAAAGGGACAATGGATATAATCTAAATCTGAAGACAATTACTATAAACTGCAACGCTTCCCAGAAATTACTTTTGTATGAATCTAAATGGTATAGTTTCTAACTGAACAATAATGCAAATGAATACAGCAGTACTTGTCGTTAGTGTGTGTTGCTAACTTGCTGTATACAGCTGAAAGAGCTGAGAAAAAAAAAATTGGAATAGCCCTACTTCCTACCTACACGACTGGAAGCTGGTAACCCATGGAGTAGATGAGATTCACGCAGACACATGACCTTTTGTAAAAAAAATAACAGGTCTTGCACACGCGCAACAGCTGGACAATCCACAGCCTGACAATCCACAGCCTCGCAGCCCCAGCGTTCTAGAGGCAAGAACCCACACAAGCTCTGGCACTGGTCCGCGAGGGCGAGGGTGCCGGCGACGCGGCCTTAACTCTGGCACTGGTCCGTGGCAGTCTGAATACGAAGCTGAGGCTTTTGTGCTGTCGACGGAGTGGCGACGCGGGCCTACCTGGGAGCCATTGGAGCAGAGCGAGGAGTTAGGGATGGTGCACCACTTCATGAGCGCCCCCACAAGCTCCATCTGCTATAGGGCCGCCCTCCATCCCTCCTTCCATTAGGAGGCGGCGGCTAGGGTTTTGGCTCGCAGCGCCGCAGGTCGCCGAGGTGAGGGTGAGCAGCGCGGGCAGTTTTATTATTTTTTTAGAAAAAAAGACAGGCGAGGAATCGAACTCTAGCTGTTGCTCAAGCGTGGGGGCTGGCACGGGCGTGGAAGATGGCGAGGAAGTGTGACATTTTGATCTGGACCGTTCGATGTGAATGAGTAAGGAGAGAGAATGTATGAAATTAAATCTGAGCTGTTTATTTTAATTGTGTTTGTTTTCTGGGTACAATTTTGTGGGTGGATGAAAAGAGGGCTTCTGGGGACGTTTATTATGTGTGGCTGTAGCAAAAAAAAGTTGGTGCATTAGTAGGGTGATTTAGCAGAACACTTCGCCTCAGATGGATTTGGTTTGAATGGACAAATCCAGACCAACCATATATGAAATTGGACAAGCTATGCCGATCAATCAGACGGACCTAGCGCTTTTCAATGCAGCAACAACAGTCATAGTAAAAGAAAGAACCTGTCAGTTAGAGATGGCAGTCTAAACGAAAGTTGGATTGGAGACATTGCATAGTACTGTATAATCTAAACCACAACCTCCTGAGAGAATTCTTCAATCTTTGGAAGGCTATTGAAACGGCACACCTAGACTTGCATGACACAAGGGAGGGTGACATAATCTGGAACTTGGAGAGCTCAGGAGAATACTCTGCCAAAACGGCCTATACAATACAATTCGCAGGCCAAACTGCCCCAAACTATCCTTCTCTGATCTGGAAGAAGTGTAAATTCTTTGTATGTCTGTTGTTGCAGCCTTGCAGGACAAACTTTGGACCGCAGCATGTCTCCAACGTGGTTGGAAGAATAGCTACATCTGTGCCTTGTGCGAGAGGAGTTTAGAGACGGCTCAACATCTGTTTTCTGAGTGCCCCTACTCCCGCCAGGTCTGTGAGTTGGTTGCCTTTTGGAGCTCTTGTGATGGATTGCGCCCGACACAGTGGAGCGAGGAAAGGGATTTTTCGAGTGCTGGTTTGCCCAGGCAGCACGCTTGTGATTCTGACTGACTCTTCGGTGCTTATGGAACCAAAGAAATGCAGTAATCTCCAGGGAACACCAGAAATCTGTGCAAGCTGTGTTTGTCGAGATCAAGGATACAGCATACTGCTGGTCATTAGCAGAATGTTCAGCCATAAAGCCTCTAATGGCAGCTGTCTTTATATAGCGTGTAATCAGCTTTGTTAACCAAACCCAAGCAGCTTAGGTTGCTATAGGGAGCGCTTCTGGCGCATGTAACCATTGTCATTTGTTACCTCCTTCTTATTATTAATAAAGCTGGATAACAGGATCTTTAAAAAAATGCATTCAAACAAACAATAAAACTCTTGAGTAGTGTACACTGCAGAAGAGAGTATAATACATGCAGTAATTGTCTATGACACTCCCTCTGTCCCTGAATACTGCAACTTCTAGAGTTGTCTTAAGTCAAACTTTTTAAACTTTGACTAAATTTCTAGAAAAAAACTCTAAGATATATGGTACCAAATTAAAACCATTAAATTTATCATACAATATATTTTTATAAGATACTCATTTTATGTCATAGATATTGATATTTTTTTCTATAAAATTGGTCAAAGTTAAAAAAAATTTGACTGACATGAATTCTAGGAGTTGCAGCTTTCAAGGACAGAAATAGTCCACACAGAGAGCTAGTAGTATGGAGCCTTAATTAATTACTGACGGACAACCTTCTTGACCGTATAACGCCTTGCAAACGCGGTGTACACGACGTAGTTCACCACACTGATCCCCGTCCACAGCCAGAAGTAGTAGTCCAGGTGGCCGTCGTTGAGGTCGGCCGGGAGCCAGCCCTTGCCGCCCCAGGCCGTGGTCACGGCCGCCACCAACCCGACCCACCAGCGTGTTCACGTAGTACGCCAGCGACATGGCCAGGAACTGGAACGCCGAGCACAGGCTGCGCATCGACGCTGGCGCCTCCGTGTAAAAGAACTCCAGCTGCGCGATGCCACAGAAGACGTCGGAGCAGGCCAGGATCACGAACTGCGGCAGCTGCCCCCGATGCTAAGGTTGTCGCCCGGCCCTGACGTGGCGCAGCCGCCACGTCTCCACCAGCGCCGGGCGGCCGCCAGGGGACGGATCGCCAGCAGCCGCCCCACGCCCATCCGCTGCAGCAGCGTCAGCCCCATCGGGTTCCCCGTGTACCTCCTGGCGATCGGGATCACGACGCTGTCCTGGAACGCCACCCAGACGAGCATGAAGATCACCTCGGCGGAGTTCATGGAGGCGGCGGGCACGGAGAAGGACCCGATCTTGGTGTTCATTGCGTTCCCCTGCTGAACGAAGGTGGTGGCGGTCTGGCTCATCGCAGCCGAGTAGAAGACGCAGGTGAACCATATTGGAAGCATCCGGATCAGAATCTTCACTTCCTCCACCTGGGTTACCGTACATAGTGGCCATAGGCGATCGCTGTCCTTGGTCTCTTGGTCCGATACAACAACTGCAGCCTTATCTAAGCACCTGAATCAATGGATGAGTTCAGATATGTTAGCAGACAGAATTCCAAACAAAGCATTAAAGAAAGTACACCAATCAATGTACAACCATTATATGGTGCTAAACAAAATCTTATCCTAAAGAGGAAAATGCCTTAATCGATCAAGAAAATATACTCCCTCCATCCCAAAAAGACCGTAGTTTTGAGTGTTCGTGCCGCAAGTTTGACTCAATTTGTAGAAAATACGTGCAATATGTATATCTCCAAATAATTTTTAAAAAAAAATAGATGCAAAAATGTCCATCAGAGTTAGGAGAGAGTATTTAATATGACAAAGAAATGTCCACCACAGTTAGGAGAGAGACATTAATTCAATCCCATATGGAAGGGCTACATTTTATCTTTAATTGAGTTGCCTTGGTATTAGCTTTTTCCTATTATCTTTCTCCAACAGGCCCATCTATATAAGAGTTCATCTTTTCAGAACATATAGCAGTTTTATCAGGTATCTTTCTTCACATGATTTTGAAGCTATTTCCAGGATAGTGAAGAAAACTTTTGAGATCCAAAGAAATCTTTTGTTCTCAACTCAAGGTACATTTAAGAGTTCATTCGGGAAAAAAAAGATGAGTAGCATGGTTACCCCCTACGCCCCGACACCACCACCAAAAAAATAAAAAATAACAGACCCAGTTCTTTCAAACATAACAGACCCAGTTCATAAGCTAACTTTTGTTCATGGGGTTTCAAAGCTATATGCAGTATAGGTGTAAACTTTCAGTGCTGCTATAAGTATAGGCGTAAACTTTCAGATCTATGGTCCAGATCAAGAGTAGTCATTTTATTGCTCAAACCACAGAGGTGCATTCCAGAGTTGTGTATCTTTCAAATGCCTCTTTAGTCTTTGTAAGGTAAATGAAGCAATCAAACTAAAGTGTAAATTTAAGTTAACTTTCCCTGCTAGGCTACCTCTGAAGTCCATTATCGAGACAAAGTGATAGATATACCTGAATTCGTCGGTGTGTTCTAATTTGTTTGGCAGTATGCTGCTTGATTCAGCATCATCCCCTTCAAACAACAGTGTGCTATCAGCAGGAACTGCCACTCTTCTCTTCTTAAAGGAGGCAACAAACACCATTACTATACTCTTGAGCGGGCTCCCAGTTGGAAGTTGAACCCTGTAAAATGGTGTTCCAGCCAAAAAGGCGACCGTGGCAATAGCAAGGCATATCGAGGAGATGGCAAATCCAAGAGACCAAGCAACATTCTGCTGTATCCAGACAAGAGCAGTGCCGGAGATGAACACTCCAAGGTTGACAGCCATGAAGAACCAACTGAAGAACAATTGTTTGTTTTTACTCTCTTCAAGGTTTGCATCGTTGTATTGATCCGCTCCGAGGGGAAGTAAAGCCGACTTGACGCCCCCCGTACCAATGGAAATGAGGTACAATGAACCGAAGAGCACAAAATACTGAAACCCTGTCGCTGGAGGGCAAGAACCACCTTCACATGAGGCAGGCCGTAGGGATGGTATGACAGCAGAGGCGGTGATTATGAGCAAGCCCTATTTGCAGACAATTATTATAAACATATGAAAGGGCACATATTGCAAGAGGATTAGTACTGTATGAAGATGGTGCCTGCACTTACAACAAGGTAGAATATTATAGAGATTGTTACGGTCTTGTACTTTCCCCAGTATGTATCAGCAAGAAAGGCTCCAAGAACCGGTGTGAGAAATGTGGCACCATTCCATGCATCGACGTTTGCTGCATTGGAGGCCGTGGTCCCGTGGAGGACGGTTCCAAGATACACGACCAAATTGAGTGCTATACCAGAGTAAGCAATGCTCTCCAAGAATTCAAAGGCTGGGGATGCAAAGCAGCACGAGTGGTTAGACAAACAACTTGGCAGATAAACAAGATACTGAACTGAACATAATGCAGGGGCTTGATTGACAGGCATGTGAGTACAGTGCTTAACTTGACATATGGTTGTGTTAAGATGAGATGAAACATACCCAAAACAATGGCTGGAGCCTTCCAGCTGAAGGGCTTGTCATAGTGCTGATTCGCTGAGGAAGCCTGCAGGGAGAAAAAGAATATGTTATGGGAACGAAACGAGGAAACAATGCTTTTTTTTTTTTTTCCTTTTTTTTTTTTTCTGAACCAATGAACCATACACAGCAATATCAAGAGTAAATATCAGCAAGGATAGTGTGGTGTGGTCATATATAAGATCCAGTCCATTCGCACACAACAAATTAAGCAGTGGTAGGTGGACAAGACATCTAACAAAGTACTCCAGCGCAGAAGCAGAGCAGCAGTAGAACTGCGGCAAGGATGGATCAGACGTTCTCGGACCGGGAGATGCGAGTGGAGCAGAAAGAAGGAGGGCGGAGGGGATTGGGGGATTCTTTTACCTGCGTCTGGTTGGGAGAGTGATGCGGCAGCAGGGGAGACCGGGCATCTCCGGTCTCCGCGTCCATCGCGGTGGCCGGCCGGCGGCGCCTGAGCGAGCTTGCCTCCTCTTCTCCTCCTCTTCTTCCACGGAGAAGAAGGGAGGTTGCTACTCCGGGTGTAGAAGTCCAAGCAAGGGCACAAGAAGGGATCAAGGGAATGAGGCCAAGCTCGGACAATTAAATATTAATGATAATTGGCCTCGCCGAGCATGAGGAGGAGTGGAGGACGACCTCCACCAACCTCTAGGCTACTATGGCCGAGCCCGACCAGTCGATTGCGTGCGGGGAGGACACGGCGGTGTATCCGGAAGTCGTCCACCTCACCCACCCCGTGTGGAAGAAGAGGCGGAACAGGCACTGCTGAGTGCTGAGTGCTGACACGGACATGGCTGAGGGCCTGAGGCTGACAAACAGGGACATCCCAAACGTGCCGGCTGGCCTATCTCCGTCAATCTCTCCGTCGTCGTCGAGCTCGTCGGCTCTGGTGGCTTGAACTTTGTTTCGGCTTGCATCCAAAACCACCCGAACGAACAGAGCCGTGGCCCCTCCGGTCAGTGTACCCCGACTGCGCTCTGCCGTTGTCATTGCCGACGTGACATCACTGTAGCCATGAATGATGCCAGGAGGAAAACTCTCCTGACCACAAACCATACCAAGGCCTTGTTTAGATGCACATTGAATTTGCAAGTTTTTACACTCTCTCTCCATCACATCAATTTGTACCCGCATGTAAAGAGCATTAAATATAAATAAAAAAATAACTAATTGCACAGTTTGGTTGTAAATCACGAGATCTAATCTTTTGAGCCTAGTTGGGCCACGATTGGACAATATTTACCACAAACAAACGAAATCTTACAGGGACTTTTCAATCTCTCTCCTCTCACAAATTGTTTGCCGCTAAAGAGCATTAAATATAAATAAAAAAATAACTAATTACATAGTTGGGTTGTAAATCACGAGACGAATCTTTTGAGCCTAGTTAGACCACGATTGGACAATATTTACCAAATAAAAACAAAGTGCTACAAGACTTTTCAATCTCTCTCCTCTCCCCATCTAAACAGGCCCAACTAACTCTGACACACAGACAAGCATTCGTACTCCTTCCTGTGTGAGTGAAAACGCACGTGGTTCTTATTAAACTGCTCCCATATTCAACAGGTCTATCAACTTTCAAAATTTTAATGAAGGAGCCAAATGACCACATTACGAGTTTATATACCTAAATCAGAATACGAAATGGTTTAAGCTGCATTTCACTCTTTTTGTTGTAACATAATTGTAAAAGATTCAATTTATTTTATTTTATAGATGATGGTTGTGGTTTCTCTAAAACAGCTACAGCTCCTCCATTTTTCGTAAAAAGGTTCCAACTACAAAAAAATTGGTATGGCTCCTATGGAGGAGCCGGATCCGCGGAGGAGCACTAGCGAGTTGTCTATCTTGAACTAATTTATCTAAATCAACATTTGAGGATTTATTTGAATAAAATCGCTCTCTATATCTTTTCATCTTCCAACTTCTCTATATCTTCTACGCACTCCAAAGAGTCGGCCCTACTCTCCATCATTAGTTAGTGAAAAATTAGAAAAAATGGCTATACTTAGAGATCAGGGACGAAGCCAGGAAAAATCTTAGGAGGGGCCGAGCAAAGGTCGCTTGATCGCCGCCGCGCCGCCGGGCTGCCGCCGCCTAGTACCGCTCCACTGTCCGGTTGCCGTAGGGGGCTGGAGCCCGGATAGCGCCCCCCGCTGGCTTCGTCCGCATTTGTTAGAGATCTAATTGGAAAACCGTTGGAGGATATTTTTTCACCAAAATCTCTATCCTATCAATTTAAAAGAATATAAAGAGTACCAAGAGTTGCTCTAATAAAGTTACTAAAAATATCTTGTATTTTAAAATATTTTTTCTGTCTATCTTAAAAAAGAGTGAAATTCTAGATGAAAACTATTTTTAATATTTTAAAGGTTATAAGAAAAATATCAATATTTATGATGGCATTCTTTAAGACAAATATATTTACTATGAAAATATATTTTATGATGAATTCATTAAATATTATAAATGTCAGTGTTTTTAATAAATTCAATCAAATTTAAAATCGTTTGTCTTTTTCAGAAATGTGAATCGTACTTTTTTGCAGCAGGTAACGTGAATCGTACTTTAATAATAAATGTTCATGTGTGAACGCAAGGTATTTGGATCCCGGTCGTCTCCATCAGCATGCACTTAAATTAACCAAGGAAATCATATCTCTTATAATATCGTTATCGAGTTTGATCACACAGCATTCAATTATTTCCCAAAAAAATGTCCTCACGCGCTTGGAGTGCTATAGCATCTTTTTGTTTTTCTATTCTAATTCTACTAAAGGAAAAGGATATGGACAGCGTGGAACGGCTTATCATTTTTTTGAACAGTGTGGAACGGCTTATCATTAATCACTGCCTTCTGTTGACTATTCAATTTCGAAAAAAACGAAATTTCTAAATTGTCAGCAGATTTCTAGTGCTATTCATTCCACTGTTTCATTCCTGCGTTAGAAACAGGCAAAACAGAGGCTTCATTGGGGCGCAGACCAACGCCAAAAACTGTTCTCTTGTCAAAAAAAACAAAAAACGCCAAAGCTTTTGCAATCACAGACCAACGCCGGCTCTAGGCTAAGCCCTTGTTCAGTTGGTGAAAAAGTTGCATTCGAGCAACTGTAGTACTTTCATTTGTATTTGGCAAAAATATTGTCCAATCGTGGCCCAACTAGGCTCAAAAAAGATTCGTCACGTGATTTACAACTAAACCGTATAATTAGTTATTTTTTTACTAACATTTAATGCTCTATACATCTCTACTATAATGGCATACTTAAATTATACTCCATCCACCCGAGAAAACGTCCCCCGCTGAGGGCCTCCAACCATTGCACACCCCATAAAATGCACACAGGAATCCAATATCATCAAAATCTAAGGCCTTTAATTAATCCTCACTTAGTACAACCAGATCTTACGGCCTGAAATGAAAGGCTTCAGCGCGCTGAAGCCCAGAGCGGCACTTTCCCCCCGCAACCGGTGCCCACTCTCCCCACGCAGGCACGCACACAACCTTGCGAGCGGGGTTCGATTCCCGGCCTCGCCCTCCCACATCTTTTTTTTCTTTTGTTTTTCTGGTAAGAGAAGGGTTGGTAGACGGGAGGCCAGGCAGAGGAGAGGTTGGCGGCGGCTTCACGCACACTAGCGCCCGCGCCTAGGGTTTGGGCGAAGGGCACGACCGCTCCACGCATCGGATCTACCTCCACGATGTGCAGGCTCAGGCACGGGGCAGCCGCCGGTCTCCGAGGAGGCGTCGTCGTGCTCGGTAACGGCAGCACGAGAGGCTATCGCCGCCGGCGCTGGCACCCGTAGCCTCCCCAGCCGCCGTGGAGTCACGCCCCACCACCCCCCGGTGACACTGCCTTCTTCCCAACCATCATCTCTGCTCCCTTCTTCCCAAGCACAAACACGCAAGGAACGGTCGCTGCCGCTCCTTCCCCGGCGGCCGGAGTCGCAGCCACGATGCCGTCCACCTTGGCTGGGGGCGCGGCTGAGGAGCTCGTGGTGCGGCAGGGTGCCCGTGCTCGCCTCGTCAGCTACTGCCTGGTCACGGAGGAGGCCAGGCTAGGGGATGGCGACAAGCAGCGCGCAGGTCGGATCCGCTGTGGCCGACCCAGATCCGGCGGCGGTGGCGGCTGGATGAGCGCGGGAGGCGGCGACGGCAGGGCGGTGTAGGATTTCGAGTGGGATCTGGTGGCTTGGGCACGCTGATGGGGGGTGGCGCCATGCACTCTGTGATGGCGCCGATCAAGCGTGTGAATGTGCTGCTGCACGCAGGACGGCAACGTCGCGCTCTTGGCAGGGCGCGCAGGTTCTGGGGCTTCGCCGACTGCGTCGATCGCGCGCACCATCCGGGGCTAAGGGATGCTCTCGCTCTGGCGCGGCAGCGACACTATCGTCTTCAGGTACTACCCCTCCGTCGCCTGTCATTTCATTGAGGTGGTACAGAGGGCATGGCATCGGATGAAGATATTATTAGGTTCGTGGTTCGACTCCGCTTTTCCGATCTGTCCATGCCATGCGCTTGAACTCCGTGTTTCGTCCTTGTGGTTTATGATGTCAGCCTGTCAGGAAGGGTATGGGAATTGGGAAGATAGTTGGTTGCTTTGTTTAGGACTGTTTGTGGAACATCGAGTACTATCTGTGTTTACGCATGCAGGTTAAAGCGTGCTATGTGAATGAAACCATATTAGGTCCCTGCATTTGGTTCTGCCAACAAATGAGATTGGATTGGATTTCACTTTCTACAGGTCGATATTTGCCACCACAAATGGCAAAACAAGAATGAGAGAATAAAGGGATCATGTGAGTTTGGAGTCACCTTTTCTCTTTTCTGTCGAGGATCCAGAAGTTAGGGATTATTCATTACCAGAATTTTGACAATTGTCCCCTGGCTGACTTGCAGGTTACAAAGAAGGTGAGATCGTGGATATGTTTAGTTCAGCAGGATTTGTCTGGTATGCTACTGTTCCATCGAATCCTTGTTCCTTGTGTGGATTTATATAACTTAATTGCAAGATATTATAGCTTGATTACATTACTCTTTAACAGGATATCAAAAGGCTTTGCTTTTATTATCTGGCTTTGCTTTTTAATCTTTTACACAGAAGCAGGATGCAGAAATTGTGTGGTTACTCTATGCAGTTGGAGTACATAAGTCCATTTAATTCCTAATGGGCCATGATTTATTTTTTTTCCTGGATCTGAGAAGTTTTCATAGGAGGTTAACATTAGAGGAATTCATTTGTCTGATGGTTTTAAAAGGAATTGTCGAATGGAATAGCATGAGTGGTTGAGATATTGGAGCATTGTTCATTTATTGTCTTTGCTTTTGGTTCAGAATTTTGTTTCAGTTTAGGCTACCAAGATACATCCTGTGATCCTTTGTAAGAAGCAAAGATAGAATTCAGGTGGGATGGGAAATATAAACGAAGTTATGTAATAAACACTTGTCCAATTACTGATGCCTGTTAGATCAAGGAGAAACTCAAGTTGCAAAAATTTTACAGCATATTCGCTACTGTAAAAGGACTCGACAGAACATTTTTTTAATGTAGTTAAATTAAGGACAAACTTTGGATTATAAACTGCATTGTCATATTATCTACCGTACCTTATATTAGCTTAACCTGGCCAAATGTGCAATTTCATAACTTTTTCTAGGGTTCCGTTGCAACGTACGGGCATTCATCTATATAGTTATTTTTGGAGCTTCATAACGGCTTGTCTCAGTTACCAAGTTTTCTGAGACCTAAGACCTAACACTGATGGCTTGATGGTTTGTCCCGATTCTTTCTGAGACTCATGTGTTGCAGCCTGTCGTGCTTGGGCCTTTTTTTGGCTGCCTCATGTTTTATATGGTCTCTTCTCTTTGTCTGTTTATTTGTGCATTTTTGGTAGTTTATAACATGCTTCATAAATATAACTATCCAAGTTCAGGGCATTAGCAACAGAACATAGTGGCCAAGTTATAGAAGGATTTTCTTTCTTGCAGGGCACTTTGCAAAGGAACTTTATATTCTCATGCCTTCCGGTAGTAAATTTGTGGTGCCTGTTTTTGTTCTCATCGTTATTTCATTCTGTGCTTTGTGTCTCCTTGTTAAATTCATAAATAATTTATTTTGTAATTCACATCACTTGCTCTTGAACTAGGCACTGCCCCAAAAGAGTGTGCCAGAGGCAAAAGTAGATCAGGCAACAAGAATAGTGTTCCACGATGGCCACGGCCATGGAAAAAGAGGCAACGTTTCGCAGGAGCTGAGTACTTCCTGTTCCACGATGGCCATGGCCATGGAAAAAGAGGCAACGTTTCGCAGGAGCTGAGTACTTCCTGGAGAGGCTCCAGGTGCTCCTGAGGCAGGAGCTGAGGCTACTCGGCAAGGATTTGGGGGACACAAGCGAGGCCTAAATGAACATTGGGACCATCATGTCCTTTTTTTTCTTTATCTTTGACCTGAACTTGTATAGTTGTATAGCACACAACAGTGGATCGTGTGATATTTTAACTCTTTCTGATATTTCTGTAGGTTGTTTAGAATTCCCTTAACATTTTGAAGGTTCCTGAAAGATTGTGAGCCTTTGCTGGTTCTCAGGTTAGTGTGTTTTGGCTGGTTTGCTGGCATCGAGTCTTGGCGGCAGCTGATCCTATCAAAAAGATATGCAGATCTGACACCTTTTAATATCAAATGGTTATTTTAGTTTGCATATATTTCATTTCTAATTTGAATATAGCTGAATCTTGCCGTAGTGTCAGGCAATATACTATGAAGACCTGTTTTCTGGATCATACAATGGTCATACATAATTGTGTGAAAGTTGAATTATGTTCTGGATCGTACAATGGTCATACACAATTGTGTGAAAGTTGAATTATGTTCTGGATCGTACAATGGTCATACACAATAGTGTGAAAGTTGAATTATGGAAGATCTTCAATTAAGTTGTTTTCAAATGTATCTCTGAAATTAAACCGTGGCGTTAGCACGGGCACTATACTAATGCGGGTAGAAATTGATGTGATGGGAAAGTTGCATTTAAAAAGTTGCAACTTTCATGTGAAGAGAACAAGGCCTAAGGTGAGACAATCGGGCCAAACCAAATCAAACAGGCCCACGAGCGCAAGTTCGATGGGCTCCAGAGGAAAGAATGGATCAACATGGCATAGCGAACTGCAGGAACCCTAGGCCCGCCAAACACACAAACACAGAGAGAACTGAATCGGAGAGCTGCTGATCGATGCGGCGGTGGTGGTGCGCCGCCGCCGGCCTCGGCCGCCGCGTCCTTTCGTCTTCCACCTCGGCCGTCGCCTCCCATGCCCGCCCGCTGCCGCCACCGCTGACACCCAAATCTCCCTCCTTTACCGTCCCTTTCTCCTTGCCCTGCCGCAGGCACCACTCTCTCCCGGGGTTCTTCCACCCGGCCATCGCTTCTTCCGTCCGCGCTTCGGTGAGCTTTCGTCTTTTCTCGTCTCATTTCATCTCATTTGGTTTGAATTTCTATCGCCTTGATGCTGATTGCCTGCGTGGACGTTATCGTGCAGTCGGCGCATCATCAGCAGGTGCGGCACTACGCCAAGCAGGAGAGATCACGCGCGCCGTTCACGCCCACCAAATCCAAAGTCAAGAAATACAAGATGAAGGCCCCCTCGTAATCGCCCCATTCTTTGCCCTTGTGCCCTTCTTACCACTTCTCGGCAGGCACCTCAGGCAGCTGTGGTTTTATGCTTTTATTGCTAGGTCCATGAAGTTTAGATTCAGAACCATGAAAGACGGACAGGTCCGCAGGTGGCGGGCCGGTAAGCGCCACAATGCACACCTCAAGGTACATTTAGTAGCCATGCTTTTCTTTACCAATCACAGCAATGCTACTAGCTTGCAGTATTGACTGATATGGATTGCCATGTACTTTGGACCACATCAAGCTGAACAACGTGTTTAGCAATCCTTAGAATTTGCACCATTGAACTAAATTGAGTTGTCTGTTCAGTTCACTGAAGTAGAACATTGGAGTGAGTGGGCCAGATTTTCAAATCTAGCATATTGAGTGTCGTGATGATTTCTATTGGCTGCAATGGTTTTCATTTACTGTAGTATATAGTTAAACAAAACATGTTTCGAATAGGTATTCAGTACAGCATAATTGGAAAATACCTGTATTTGATGGAATCATGGAATATATCTATGCTAGTTTCTCCTATCATGAGATATAGTGTAATTGATTTTCAGCACAAATCAAGTTGAGGACTTCATAAAATATCTTTTCCTTGCCCTGTAACTTGAAGCAGTAACTTGTCAAATTGTTAAGAAAGTACACCGAATCTTCTTAGGCTGCATATTTTATTTAGACCTGTAAGTATTTTGATTCTTCTTTGCAATTGTGAAAACCATCAGAACAAATTCGTGACATATTGATGCATCCATGTAGGACACACTCTCGTCTTATACTAATAATAGATGGCATTGCTCATAATCATATTCACCGCTAATGCATTTATACATCATAAAGTTGGTTGAACGTGTTCAATTTGTGAATCATGGTGTTGCAGTCGAAGGAGGCCAAACGAAGACTTCGGAAGCCTGCTTTGGTGCATTTAGCCTATGCAAAAGTTATAAAGAAGCTCAACTTCTGTGGTTAGGGAATGAAGACAGACATAGCGGAGTTTGGCATGGGAAACTACTTAACTGATACTGACTGCCAACCGCTGCATCTCTTTTGTAAACGCTGGTGTCTCCTTGGACTAAATACTTGCTTTTGTCACATGATGCATTGTATTTAGATGAATGTGCTCTCACGATCTCATCTGTTCAGACACTATGAGAAGCCGTTTGTTTTCTGCAAATGTAGCTGATGTGTGCTGCATTCTGTTATGGACACAATCGGAGAGAAATTCATCACCAGAGTAGTTTGGAAATAGCTGCCAGCAAATAAAAAACTCTGCAACATCCAGTGGCTATAATCTTTTTTGTTGTTGTAGTTTTGATGTTGGGGTTCAGTGGGTAATTTGCTACTTTTCTGAAACCGTGCCCAGTAAAGTTTTGTTATGATTGTGTTGCAGACTTGGTTTTGCAGTGATGTTACTGTAATCCTTTTGGTATGGAGCCTTCTGGTGGGATGTGAATGTTATTTCTGGAGATGGAATTGGTGTGGACGATTATTTAAGGAGGGACTAATGCATTCGTGGAGACGGAGGTTATAGATTGAGTTTATGAATTTGCGAATTAATATGTTTAGCCATCCTAGACAAGTTAATTTGAGTGTTACTTCAGTTCCAGTAGCTTTGATTTTGCAGACATATACAATCACAGTAAAGAAATCTGAGTGCAGCGACCTTTTCCCCTCTTGGTAACTACATTAACAGGTCAGGGATCCTTCAATTTAGAAATGAAAAGGCAAAATAAAGGCTACTTGTAGAGTGGAATATGGAGTATTAAATTAGATGCCGCATAGTAAGAGGCTAATAAAACTGTAAATAAAATATATCAGGATAGGATCTGTAGGAGCAAGTCGGAGGCACGGACACGATCAGCAGCAGCGACCTGTGCGTGCTTGGGGTTATCTATGTCGAGCACCTCCTTGAGCAGCTGGTGAATTGGACACTGGTGCATGGTGATGGAGCCCAGCGTAGCATAGTCGCCTTGTCGGTGAGACATTGTTGGTGTGAAGGTGGGGCGGCATCGGATATATCTGGAACGTTAGGCTCGCCCAAGCTAAATGGCGAACGTTCACTGCATTCCCCAACAGTGAACGATCATACATGCAGCGGTTTTTATTTTAGGAAAGAACAGGTTCCACCGGCACGGCGACTCCACCGCCGAGCGCATACGTCTACTCGCCTGCATGGCAAAATATTAATTTTAAATTGCTATAATTTCCAAATGTATTTATTTTTAGTTTGGTGTTATCTTTTACATGACAAGATGAACAAAATAAATCCCACATGCACAGTGTTTGGATCCAAAAAATAGGGTGGGGTGGGGCGCTAAAATGGTGTAAAGGATTTTGAGCTGCGTCGATTGGGGCTAAGTGTATGCTTTCATGGGCTTTCTTAGGCTAGACAGAAGGAGCTTTTGGGGGCTGCAGTCGGGCAGCCCAGGGTCTGGAGCGGCCCCTACACTTGCATGTTTTTTTTATCAATTTTATTCTAGTAGCAATTTATCTATACTAACTTATAACATATAACTTATGTCAAAACTTAGAAACACAAAAGTTATGAAAACACAACACAACTTATATTCACAAGTTTTTCTATAATTTATGTACGTAAGTTATTGTATACAACTTGCTAATGATGCCCAACAAAACTTCTGATAAAAACTTGTGCTAATAGTTCTGTTCTACAAAATGTTATATTGTAAAATTTGTGATATGTAAGTTACGGTGATAAGCTATACACAACTTGGTAACTTTCTAAAGACAAGAAAAGTTATATGTATAACTTACTTGATATATAATTTGATGAATGACTCAGATGTATAAATTGGTATCATAATATATTATCATAAATATAAAACTATGTATGAAAAATAATTTTTATTATAACTTATAAATATGTAAAAAAAAAAAGAAACAAAGAGAAAAAAGTTCGTATAGGTGTAGACAATGCCACGAGATGAATCTGACCAGTATGCTTAAAAGTACCCTGCATGCACGGAATATATTCCCATGCCACAGAGGGGAAACATATTTGAGAAAGAGCAAATGAAAGGAACGACACAGAGAAGGGATCCGCATGGACACGTTGTTTGCTGCATTGTAATCGTGCGAATGACCGTTGAAATGGAACTGGGAACATTAGGCCTTCTAAAAGTAGAGAGAGGGAACAGTGAATCTATATGTACCAATGTCCAAATCATAAATTATATTATTTCATTGTAGCAAAAAGGTGACAGTTGGTCAGAGTGGTTACATTTCATCTCGTTTCATACAGACTAGACCGTTCGACGCATAGGCATTGGGCACACAGGCCTTCATATGACCGTTGGCAAAGATCCATATATACAAGTGATCTGTATACGAACACACAAATCTCTCTCTATTTCTCTCCTGCCATGGCCATGGAGAACACATATCCATCTTTCATAAATATGATGAACTCTGCAATGACAAGTGGTGAGCCACAAGATCCAATTAGGCAACAACATCATTTCCCTTCACTACAACATCCCATGAACTATCCACCATAATTTTCTGCCACTTTCCACCTCCAGTATTCACACATGTTCAATCCCTTTGGATCTCAATCAAAGGCTACTGGAGGTGGAACATGTATGAATACTTGTTACGAGACCATTGTGATGTTTTAACGGCTAAGCATGTTTTGATGGCTAGTTGTGGTAGAAAAATTTAAATTTGTTACAAGATCATTGTGATGATTTTTGTCAACACGAGAAATAATAAAAACTATAACCGCGGGAGTATTGGCGCCTTGCAGACTCGCCCCACGCCACAACATGACAATCCGTGCATTAAAAGGCCTCTGCTACCATTAGTATGATGTAGTGCTATGTGTCAAGTCTTCACCTAATACCAGGCAAGCACAGGAGTGGGCGCGGTGAAGCGTGCAAACCATTCTTGTTTTATACTCTTTCCTTTCATTTATCTCCTTCATCTAAGCCTTTGGCGTAATGACCAAGGAGCAGAGTAAAAACACTCAGTTTACATTTAATCATCATGAGCTGCGCCAATGAGGAGTAAAGAGGCAATAAATGCAGACAAGTAGTAGCCAATGAGCAGCAAAGGGACAATAAATACATACAAGTCTTAAGCTAATATGAAGGAGACTTTTGAATAAAAAATTTTTGCTTAGATGAAGGAGATAAATGAATGGAGGGAGTAATTTAGAAAAGATAAAGCTAAAATTTGAGTGACACGTGTTAAAGACTAATATAGAATAATTTTGCCCAAATACTTGGGAACTAACATATGCCCACACGTTGTTGACAAGGTAATTGGTCGAGCCAAATGGATCAAATTAGTTTTGTTCTAATTGCCAATCGAGGCACAAGAACTTAAACTTTGTTCGGCATAGCTCTAAATGGCTATGGCTCTTTGCTAAGATGCGGAGAAAAGTAGGGCCTTGTTCTCTTTCCCATATTTTCATAAGTTTTTTCACTCTCTCTCCATCACATCAATTTATATCCACATATATGGAACATTAAATGCAAGTAAAAAAATAACCAATTACACAATTTAGTTGTAAATCACGAGACGAATTTTTTGAGCTTAGTTAGGCCACGATTGGACAATATTTACCAAATACAAACGAAAGTGCTACAGTGCTTCGCATGCAAGTTTTTTGCAATCTGAACAAAGTCTAGGAGGCAAAAAGAGATGTTGAGACCTAGATAAATTGGGTGACAGCCGTACCACGGTACTCCCTCCGTCCCATGGAGTATGTCGCCCGGGAAGCGTGTTTATGAGGGGGGCACGACTTTTCAACGATAAAGTTCATGGGATAGAGGGAGTAGTAGGTAACTCAGCCTCGAAAAGATTTTTTTGCATAGATAGAAGTTCTTAGCATTAGATTTTGATTTGATTTGATGTGACACTCACCTGAGCTTCAAATGTCTACATAGTCACGCCTGCGCCACACCACTCACGTCATCGTCTTAGAATGCATGCCACTGGGACTCCCAAACTTGCGTCCCCTCGGCTGTTGCTGGTTCGGCGTATGTACCGTGCAGCCGTGCCTAGTGGTGCCTTGGCAGCGCCGTCGGCATCGCGTACGCATTCTGCTGCTGGTGACGAGATGCCCGGCTAGCTCGTTACATCGGTCGTAGCTAACGCTTCGTGACGTCAGCGCGGCCGCGAGTCGCGACCTCTCCACGCCGCTGTCGAGCGAGCAGCAGGGCCCTTGCGCTGAATTGCTGAAAGGAATCACGACAGCAGACCAAGCCCATGGGCCGAACAGCCTCGATTGGGCCAGGCCCAACCGCGAACTTAAGCCGTTCCGATTGTACGCGTATTTCCTATAGTTTTTTCTTTTTGGGGGGCTATATTTGCTGTAGTTAGTGCCACATCGTCTGCGGAATCCAGAGAGCACCGGCTGATAATCCGATCACCGTGAGCACCCATCGCCGTGCGGCAGGCGCGGCGAGCGAATACTCGGAT
The DNA here is from genome assembly GCA_015844335.1 of Chrysopogon serrulatus. NCBI lineage: Eukaryota > Viridiplantae > Streptophyta > Magnoliopsida > Poales > Poaceae > Chrysopogon > Chrysopogon serrulatus. The sequence continues at coordinate 26,385 of JADLZL010005814.1, forward strand.
CTGATGCGCTACCGCATCACATTCGTTACGCCGTGGCGTGGCTATGGCCGACACGCTACATGCGCGTCTCGTTTTTTTTTTTTTTTTTTTTTTTTGCTATCGTCTTTTTCCTTTCTTGTGAGTTCATATTCATCGGTTGTAACATGCAATGCCATTTACTTATATTTGTCTGAGTATGTGACTATATGCATATCTATGACTAATTCTTTATTGTCATGTATAATTGTGAACTTTGTGCATGACTCAACTTGCACTTAAAAAAGGGTGCACAAAACAATGATAATTATAGTTTTCTACGCATATTTACTGTTACTGTTACCTTTAAACGAAGAGTTGCCAACCATTTAGCCTTAGGCTAACAGCGCAGCCTACTCAAACAAGCGACCGTGTTGCGCTGGAGGGCCCGAGGGTGGTTGTGGTCTGAGCTGTAGCCCTATAGCCATTGGTGATGACGACGAGCATGCCCTTCACTTTGCCGGTCGTGCTCTGCTCGCCCATCGTCGGTGGTGTGTCGCCATCGGCAGCTCTTCCTACGACACCATACCATGCACACATCATGCACTTGCAACTATGTTGATGCAAAGTAAATTGAACAATGATCATATGATACAGACCTTCACGTATTGCTGGGGTATGAGGCTAAGGAGCCATAGCCATGTCCAGGCTGCTCCTTCAGTATGGGATCTCATCTCCCTCTGGTAGAAGCTGGAAGCGCACGGCTGTGGCTGAGGCCCGGATATGGATTGACGAATTAGTAGTCCCTTGCCTCAGAATGTGCTGTGGACACGAGTCAGCATGATCACAAAGCGCCTATGCATCATGGATAAATCGGTGTTAAGCACAGAAACTATTGCTTTCCAGCATGAGCCCAATGTCACCATTGCCGTGCACCAGCTGCCGCTGCAACTGTTGCTCCACGGCTCGCCTGGACAACGTCCAAGAGGTTGCCTTGCTTGTCTGGTGACAGCCAAAAGAAGTTGCACATGATACTGCTACAATATTATGGATCGATCAAAATCCCAATTCAGGAATCAATACATTGCCAAAAGAAATTCAAGGAGGCGAAAGAGTTACCTAGAAGAGCTAGTAGAGAAATTGACAAGCAGGGATTGATTCATAATTAATTGGTGTATGACTATCTCACCAAAAATCTGAACACGAGCATGACCCATGTTTGAATTGGTGGAACCTGTAAGGATCTCTCAGAACAATTTCCCTGTGAAAAACCATGCTAACCAGCTTAAATACCAAATGGCAGTCTGCACAGACCCTGAGATTCTTGAAAATCCTTATTGTAGATCCTTCTGGCACAACAAGAAGCCCATATGCCAATGCAAGCTTCTCGCTGTGGTTCCAAAGATTCTGCTCCTTTTGCTCTTCATCCGTGTCATGAAGTGCAGATGAGGTATCAGGGATGTAACCTACTTCTCTGAGCTTTAGCAAGATTTCATCCAACTTTGCATAGATATTTTCTGCACACATATGACTCCGGTCACCTATACCAAAGGTGCTCACCTCATTCTTCAATTTAAGCCAGCTGCAGGCAGGTCTTTTGTTTAACTTAATAGTCTTCATGTGACTTCTTAATTTGTCAACATCTACCCATCTTGCATTTGTAGCATATAAGTTTGACAAAAGAACATAAGCTGAGTCATCAAATGGATCTAACTCAAGGAGTTTCTTTGCCGCTTTCCTCCCCATATCCAGATTTTTGTGGGTTCTACTTGATGACAACAAACTCCTCCATATTAGGTCATTTGGCAAGACTGGCATTTCATCAATAAATTTCTCTGCCTCTGCAAATCGCCCCAAACGCCCAAGGAGATCCACTATGCAAACACAATGTTTAATCCCAGGAGAAACACCAAACATAGGTCCCATAGAGTTATAGTAATCCATGCCCTTGTCTATTAGACCAGCATGACTACAAGCTGAGAGGAGAGCAACAAATGTCACATAGTCTGGCTTTTGCCCCATTGAGACCATGTGCTTGAATGTATCCTCAGCTTCCTTGAAATAGCCATACCTTGCATAACCTGATATCAATGTGTTCCAGCATTGCGTAGGCCGACAAGCAGGATCAGGCAGCATTTTCAACATACAATCCATCTTTCCACATTTCCCATACATATCCATTGCAGCATTAACAACATGACTATCATATTCTAGCCCGCTTTTCACACTAAGACCATGGAGCTGCATGCCTTCTTCTAGTGATGCCAAGCTTGCACTGGATGACAAACATTCAGCGATACTAAAACGATCAAGTTTATTTCCAGCATGCCGTGAATCCATGAAGAGCTTTAGAGCTTCCTCTCCATGGCCATGCCGTACATTGGCAGCTATGATGGCATTCCAAGAAATGGCACTCTTATTGTTGATTCTGCAGAATATATCAGTACTAGATTCTAAATCACCACAGGTTGCATACATTGTGATCAATGAGTTTGTAACGTACTCATCTGATAATAGTCCAGTCTGTGTTATGTATGCATGCAGTGGCATTCCATAACTGTGCAAATCACCTGAAGATTTGCATGTGCCCTGGAGATTTATCATTGTGATATAATTTGGCTTTATCCCGGTACCCCTCATCCAAGAAAACACACGCATTGCATTTGCGATATCCTCAAGTGCTGCATAGCCCCCAGTAAGCACATTGCAACTAACAACATCATAACATGGCATCGACTGAAATACTCTCCCCGCGTCTTCCATCGAATTGCATTTACTGTACATTGTCAGAAGAGAATTACCAATCAGTAGGACGTTTTGAAGACTCCGCTGCAATATCATGGCATGAATTGTTCTGCCATACATCAAGGCTTCTGGACTTGAACATGCTCCTAGAGCACTGGAAAATGTCATGTGGTTTGGAGGACCTTCATCAGTTTGGAGTAACTGACCCAATGTTTCCAATGCTTCAGCACAGCTATTACTCTGCACATAAGATGAAACCATAGTGTTCCATGATATTACATCCCGTCGGCTCATGTTCCAGAACAGAGACTCTGCCTCATCCAATTTCCCAGCTGCAGAATACATATTAATCAGGGCATTAATAAGTGGAACAGAAGAATGCAGGCCACTGCTGAGACACAGGGAGTGAATCCCACTTCCCAGGGCAACAAGATCCGATGAGGCACAGACAGATACCAAGCTGCACAGAGTCGTCACATCAGGCCTCACTTCACCATGACGCATATCTGAAAGTACCAGAAAGCATTTGCTGCAGATTTCTTCATGTGAGTACATGGATATCATTGCGTTCCACGATATTCGGTCACGCTCCTCCATCCGATCAAAGAGCTTCTCTGCATCCTGCACCCTCTTGAGGTTCCCGAACATGGTGATAAGCGAATTTGCTACTGAAACATGCATCAGAAGGCCAGAGACCACGACATGGGCTGTGACCTGAAGCCCAGCCGCCTCATCCTCAAGTGACCCACACAAGCTGACCACTGTGGCCAATGCATTCGCATTGCACATGACACCTTCCTTCCTCATCCGACGATAGGCTACCAATGCCTCTTCCATGCACCCATTTGACGACAATGCCACCATGAGCGCTGTCCAAGATACGACGTTCCGCTGGGGCATCTCCCAGAACAGTCTCTGGGCATCCGAGACGAGTCCACGGGAGCCATAGAGGTGCAGGAGCGCAGTCCCGATGTAGACGTTCCCCATGAGCCCCGCCCTGTGAGTGAGAGCGTGGATGGCGGCGCCGCACGCGGCGCCCTCCTGCCAGCCCCGATGCTCGCAGGCCGTGACGAGGCTGGCGAGCGCGAAGCCGCTGAGCGGGACGTCACGCTCCCTCATGACCCGCAGCAGGGTGAAGGCCGTGGATTCGAGGCCGCAGCGTACGCAGCCAGAGACGGCGGTGTACCAGGAGGAAGACGTCCGGTGCGGCATCTCATCGAACAGGTGGAGGGCCGCGGCAGGGGAGGAGCCTCGACTGAAATAGAAGGCGAGGAGGGTGTTGCGGTGGAAGGCGCTGAGCGGGAGCGCGCGGCGGATGGCGAGCGCGTGGACGGCGCGGGCGAGGAGCGGGTGGTCGGCGAGGTGGGAGAAGCCGGCGTGCGGGAACGCTGCGATGGCCGGGTGCGGGTGGGTTGCGAGGGGGTGGAAGGGTGACGAGGCATGTGACAGGGGCACGGGAGGATGCGGTGGTTCGAGGGGGCATGGAGCCGCAGCGGCGGAGAGGCGGCGCACGGCGAGGCGTGGCCTCGGCCGCGGCCGCGTTGTGGCGTAGCGCCTGGCCAGTTTCGTTTCCTTTTTCCCGTTTTCCGTTTAGCAAGCAGAAGTGGAGAAGAATCGTGTATATCCGTCGTGCGTGCGATAGGAACCCTCGGCCCACGAAGCCCAGCACGGCATGGCCCATAAAATCGGGCAGCCCGCGTGCATTTCTATACTCCGTGCCGAACAACTGTGCATCGCCTAAAAGCTTCTACGGAGCCCAGCACGGCGTGGTCCCTCAAGCCTAAGTGGTCAAGGAAGATGAAGTACATATCTTGGTGCCAAATAAATTGATGTAGCCTCTCAAATTGGGCGATAAAAGTCAAGTCACTGTAAACATTATACCAAAGGTGTTGAGAAAGGCTCTCAAGCCATTCTAGTGGCTAAAGATGATAGCAAAGCCCCTTTCTACCGTTGTGTTGATAGGGTTAGCTTAGCTATATGGATTAATTCTACAACCAAAGACAATTTCTTAGTGTGCTTTTTGCTAGCTATATGGATTAATTCTACAACCAAAGACAATTTCTTAGTGTGCTTTTTGCTAAGTACATGTACATGTTTGGCCCTAAAGATTTGAAGTTAGTGTGAATCTTTTTAGCACTTAGACAAGAACTGCAGGTGATAGCTTTGCATAGATTAAGATTTGTCGTGGGTTAAAGTTAGAGCTCCTATTCATATCTCTTCTTGGAACCATTCAATGCTTACAGACACGCTTGCTCCTCTTCTTTCTATCGTGGCTTAACTTTTACTCCCTCTGTCCCATATTTGAAGACGTTTTGGCGCCGGTTTTGACTGTCCAGGTACAGAGGGGTGGGCAGGCATCGGGACAACACATACGTCCAGGTACAGGCAATTCAAGATGCACCGGATTGAAGGCTACAACGTCCTTTATATTGGGACGGAGGGAGTATATAGTAATGGAACCAAAAACACCCGTAGAAAAAGGATCGACCACCACCCGTCTCCTATTGTCCCTTCAATAGCTCAACCAACTCAGGTGAGAAATGGACTATAATAAAGATTAAAGAATTCGTCTTTTTTTTCATCGTCCAGTCTCATCAGCAACTACGAGCAACAGCGATTGCATATTTGCACTGTGGTAAGAAGATTCTTGCTGTCGTTCGAGCTTTTTATCCTAGCATTCTGTCCTCAGGTTCTCCTTTCATCCTGCTCCACTTTTCTTTTTTCTTTTTCTCCCTTTTTTTAATCTTTTTTTGTGGTTAAACAGTACTTGTGGACTTATCTTTGGCATCAATCATTAGCACGGCAGACTGGGGAAGCTGGAAGTGACACTTCCAGATTCAGAAGTGAACATTGTTCAATCTAACAGGGGTCTTTTTTTAATTTGGTTTTGCGTGCATGCATATTAACAACAAATCGCCTACAAAGTAGTAGAACACCTGACAACAACAGGGCCTTGTTTCCTCTCTTGGTAACCATCCTTTCAGTTAAAATAAAATGAAAATTTCTCAAACAAAGTTAAAATAAAATGAAAAGGCGGCACAATCAATAGAAAATATAGACTGGTCGTAGAGTCAAAGACGCAGTACTATCTACTTGAATACTCAAAAGAGATTGTAAACAACTGTAAGAATACAATATATCAGTGTAGGATCTGTTGGTACGCTTAATTTGATTATGAAAATCAAATAGAGGGCTATCTAGCTGGATGGCTGGATGCAGATTAGTTTTAGCTAGATTAATAGTAGTAGTGATGATGGATTATTAAGCAGGCTAACTGTGATCATGCACCATTAAGATCAGCTGCTGTCTCTCCGACTCCAAATGAAGCGCCAACCCAGTCCAAAAAGCTGAAGCTGAAGGGATCCGGACCCAACTGATGATGCTTGTCTTCTTCCTCCGGCAGCTTCTCCAAGTGCTGAGCAGTAGCCTGCTGTTGCTGCTTTTTTGGGTGGAAGCAGTCGGAGGCGCACAGCATGTCGACGGCGCCGTCCATATCCGCAAACATGCCCAAGCAGTCATGGTCAGCTGCAGCAGCGTCCTGCTGCGCGAGCTGCTTGCTGCTGGGGTCATTATGATCCATGTCGAGCACCTCCTGCTTGAGCAGCTGGTGGTGATTGACACTGGCGCTAATGATGGATCCTGGCGTCGTCGTTGCATTGTAGGCGACGGCGACGTTGCTGGCGCTACGGTGGGCCGATGTCGTATCAGGAACGGCAGCCGCGGAGTGACGGTGACGGTGATGGGCCTGATGGCTCCTGCTGGCCGACGACGACGACGACGAGGACAAGGCCGCCGGCCTGGTGGAGCCGGCGAGCGCGTTGCGCTGCGTCGGCCAGGGGTGGTTGTGGTCGGAGGTGTAGGTGATGACGAGCATGGAAGGGTCGGTGCGGCTGCGCTCCACCTGCTTGCGGGCGGAGCAGCCCTTGGAGCTGCTGCAGCGGTAGTACCCCCTCGGGTACGGCGACCCCTTGATCGGCTTCTGCCCGTACTTCCTCCACGCCCACAGGTCCGACGGCACCACCTCGCCGCTCGTGCTCGGCCGCCCGCCCACCCCGGTGGCGCCGCCACCGGCGCCGGGATGCACACCACCTTCTTCGTCTGGCTCTTCCTATATATTATATATACGACACCGTGCACGCACGCAAGGCATGCATCAATACGTAATTGCAATGCAATTGCAACGCAAGAAATATTTACTGTATGGTATTACGAAAGAAAGAACCTTCGCTTGATTGCCGAGGTATGAGGGGGATGAGGGGCCATCGCCATGTCCAAGACGTGCTCCTCCAGCACGGGAGCATCATCGTCCATCACGACGAAGCTGGAGTGCGGCTCGGACATGGGCGGCTGAGGAATCAGTCGTCCCTCTGCCTTTGGATGGTGCTGTGGACACAGGGCAGCAGCAGCATGATCACAAGTGCAGGCGCCACTGCCGTTGCTGCCCAGCATGAGCCCCATGCCGCCATTGCTGCCACGCACCAGCTGCTGCCCCTCTTGCAACAGTAACAACCCCTCTTCCTCCGGCAGATGATGGGAGCCAGCAGGAGTGGCCGCCGCGGGCGGCCGGTGGTGGTGTGGCGGCGGCTGGAGGCTCGCCCGGACGACGTCCGAGAGGTCGCCTTGATCGGCCGGCGACAGCCAAAAGAAGTCGCACATGATGCTACTGATATACACAATATATTGTGGGTCGATCAAATCCAAATTCAGGATCCGTGTGTTGCCGACAGAAATTCAAGGAGGCGAAATAAAGATGAGTTACCCAGAAGAATTATATTGGTAGAGATAAACCAAACTGATCGAAGACAAGCAAGGATCGATCTAGAACTTGCATGGAAATGGAGACGTACACTTAAGTAACTGTCGTCCGTGTCAGGCTGAGGCAGCACAGCACAGATATATAATGGAGCCTGCGTTATCGATCGATCGCTGTAGTACGATTGAGCTAGGAGTATAGAGCAAAATGCATGGGTGCACACGACTGCACGGTCCAAATCAACGGCACTGTACTGCCACAGACAGGTTTACCATCATCGATCGATGAGCTCATGGCATGCATGCGTGCCACTGACAGACAGACATACGTGGTACATACAATATGTGATGAATATGCAGCAGATGCCTATATATTAGCTGCTAGCTCGTGTCTTTTCGTCCATCTTTTCTCCTCTCCGTTCAACCGTCTCCACCGTTCCATCTCCGTCGGACTCGGGCTCGCGCGATGCCTTTCCTTCTGCATATCCGGCCGTCGTCCACATCGATCGTTTGATCCATCCATGGAGAATTATTTCGCATCAAGCTCGATGCATGTAGCATGCAGCAATAATATATCTGTCCCGCTTTCCTTGATGTACAAAGTGGTTTATGGAACGTTACTTCGGGATCGTTATAAAATCATTGTATCTTTGTTGGTGGTGGACACCGTCACTAGTAAAATGATTATTAATTTATCCAACATCACGAGATAGAAGGTATGAAATGTCTCTTTTACCCTTCACTATCTTCTTTCTTCTCTCCTTTCTCTCTTCTACTGTTTTTCGAGCCCATGACATAGGACCAAGAGTTTTTCGAGAAACACCAACACAACACTAACGCTACATCCGCCAAAAGCTACAAGCTTTATCTATTTTATAAACTTTATTATCAGCTGACATACATCTATCGGAGCTAGGTGCCCTTCGTATTTTTGTTGGAGACAAGCAGGGATCGGAGCCTTGTTTGGCCGCCACTAAGCTTCGACCTGAACAATGCTAATGCTTCATCTCCACCGCCAAGAGCTAGCCATTGAGTTCGTGATGTCGTCCTGGTGAAGTAGGGCCACATGAAAATCTCATGGAATGTAGTTAGTTTTTATTTGGTCTTTGCTTAAGTACTATAATTTTGACTTCACCATGTGTGTTGTCGAACATATGCCATATTAGACTGTTTGTAGTTAGTAACATGAAAAGGTTGCAGGAACCACTAAACTCCTTATTGGGACAGGCCAAGGCGGCACTGATTCTTGCTTCTAATCTGTATTCAGATACTGCATCATGTTTCAATTTTCCTTGCCTAAATTTGTGTTATCATGTTTTGGCATATTCTAGATAATTATTGCTTCTAATCCATACTCAGATAATGCATCATGGTTCAGCTTCCATGCCAAATTCCTTGTCTCAACCTTTGTGTTGTTCTCATGTTTCAGCTTGCAGGCATTAACTTCATTGAAGGGCATAAGTATCATATAGATATCAGCCTATGCAATGTTGCTTCAGCTAGTTATTTTTCTTTTACCATGAAGTAAAGGTTTGTCCACAGTCTTAATTTTACCAATGTATTCTTCCATCTATTGAAAATTTAAGTTAGGGATCCTCTTTCATAAATGCATCAATTGAAAATTGCAGTGTTCCATTCCTTTAGATCTTGCAATTTAACATCATTTCATTTAAGTATTAACTGGTTATTATTATGTTTGGGTTATGTATAATGTTGACATTAAAGCTACTGTAGGTTTCTTGTTCACAAGACCAAGCTGACGGAGGACAATGTTGCAGGGTGCCTCTAGTTGAAGATTAGTATTATAGTTAAATTAGTACGGGTGTGTTCACCTTAAGCATAGCTTACTGCAGCTAATTCTTTGTAACCGGCATTGTTCATTTCATGTGTAGCTATTTTTTTCTATTTTTTGCAAAGATCTTTATGTATTGACATATTGGGATAAATAATAATTGCTTGTTGTTGCAAGTTTATTAGTTATATATATTTTCTATGATGTGAAAAAAATGTCATTGTATATGATGTCAAGTGGTGGCTGGTGTTATAAATAAGTAGCTTGGAAAGAATTATCAATATAAATTGTGGCAAAAAATATTACTAATTACGGAATAGGGTGGTCGTTATTACTATAAAGCATGGTCGTTAGTGCCTCATGATAGATGGTGTAAACAATTTAACGATGACAAAATGTTGTCGTTGTTATTAGAAATGTGGTCGTTACAAGTCCATTATCCACGACCACATTTTGTTCGGTCGTTGAAAAGTTAACGACGGGAAATGTTACGTGGTTGTTAATTGTATTAACGATGGAGCTTTTTTTAACGACCATGGACGACCACACCTTTGTGGCCGTTAATAATTTTTAGTGACCACATTTTGACTTTTAACGACCAAATATCCCATCGTTAATACTCCTTTTTCTTGTAGTGGCGTGGGCGTGATACAGATGGAGCGGGGGCGACGGTTCTAAGGGGAGCATGGGGAAGAGGGAGAGCCCATAGGATGGCGTGGGCACTGTGTGAATGGCAAGGAGCAAATCATTGAGTCGTCGAGTGGGAGTGGAGGAGATGAGGAAGGGAAGAGGGTCGAGTTGGAGGCGCATGTAGTCCATGAGGCAGGCACGACAGAGGTAGAGGTGAAATGTGCTCGGAACTAACAACGGGGATTGAAGACAAGGACAAAAAGGTTATTTAATTTCTCCCACCTTCTCTCTCTCCTAATATTGGATATAGAAATGATTGTTTTAATGGTTGTTGTGTCCACCAGTAAAGATGCATGTTTTTTATAATAATAGTAGACAATTATGGCAGAACCTTTCAAATTGTATGGCCCACAAGCACGACATTGTCCCTAAGACCCTCATCGGATATACTTGTGTACCACATAACTTGAAAAGTTCTGTTGGGTGAAACCCCGATGACACCACGATCCTCCGGGATCAAATTCTTCTGAGAGATATTGTAGTATTACAACCGTTTTTATCTAAATACACAAAGCGTAGCGGAAGATTTATAAAAAGAAGATTACAACATTTGATTAGAGTTTGATTAAACAAAACATAACCGAGTTTGCGGAAGCAAGGAAGAACCATAGAACACTTGTAAGAGAACGTCTCAGACGGAAGGTATTCGATCGTGCCAAGCCCACTGGTATAACCGAAGTTAGCTTCCTAATCAGTACCTACAACAGGGGTCAAACAAACCCTGAGTACAAGAGTACTCCGCAAGACTTACCCGACCAAAAATTAGGGAGAAGACTTAGGAATGCTGGCTAATAGGAATCAAGGTGAGGCTTTAGCAAGATCAAAAGACACCTTTTGCGAAAAGAGACTAAGCCAGTCCTTACAATAACAATCACTTGTCAAACATGTAACGATTTCAAAACTTTCCAGTCTCACAACTTCCATCATTACTACGATGCCGGGACTCGGATCAAGTCTCCCGTATCGTGGAGCACTGACGATTCGAATCGCTTTATATACCCAGCTGGGGCTTTCTAGCCACACGATGTATGCAGGACCGAACATCTTACATACATCAACTCACGCTTGTATTTCTCCCTGCCAGAATGGGTCCTAGCCACGAGAGTACAGTGCACCATCTCCCTACGCCATCTGTACGTCGACGGTGCGCTCGTAGTGTGGGTATACGCTACTTCCCGTCCCGGTTGTCCGTTCTCGTATGGATCATACAAGGGAGCTTACCGCCATTAGCATGCGACTAGTACTATCCAATAACCTCATTATCCCAGGGCCAAACAACGGACGGTCCTTAACCGACACAAGTGGACGACACTACACCAGGGCACTAGCCCATCTTGGTGCAAGTCACTCCACCGACGTCTCGATTTACTCATCATGTCCTTGTTGCATACCCTTGACCCGATTAAAGTGAAGGGTGCCAACAAGAAACATCAGGTTTTATCACTTTCTCAAAACGGATGCCGTTATCACACCTATGAAAACAGTTTGTAAAACCTATGCTAGTAGCAGGGCTAAGCGTATACTAAGCACTTTCGAAATCAAAACAGGTATCCAGGATAATATATTAAGGTACGGTAAATGCATCAAAGTAGGACATCACACAACTCCTGTTACCTAATGCATCATATCATCAACATAAAATATAAAGCCTTCCGAAATACAAGGAAAGGGCTGAATGCATCCGGGGCTTGCCTGCGTTGCAGAGAAGGTCAGTTGTTAATCTTGATATCAGCATCTTCGGTGCATTCACCTCATCAGGGTTGGATCACCGCGAACCTTCTCCGAAACTTGAGCGTCGCAATCCTTCGCTCTCACGTAGACTTTTCTTTTCTCCCCTGGGCCGTGCCACAGCCCAAATCGGCCCGGCAACGGCCTGGCCCGGCCAACTCTCCTTCTTCTCCCTCCCTCCTCCGTTCAAGCAGAGCAAGGGGAGGGGCGGCAGTGGTGCCGGCCGTTCTCACCGGCGACGAGAATTCAGACGACAACGAGCACACCGACATCCTCTCCATAACCCCTCAAACCAAGCTGGAGGGTTGGGTGACTCGATTAGAGCTTGGAACGGCAGTGGCGGCGGCCATGGCGGCTCGGCAGCCCACGACGGCGGCGGCGCAACCACGTTCCGGCCACGAGAGCTCGGTAGAGACCAAAGGAAGGACGGGGTTAGCTTCAGAGACCCATCACGGAACCGATGCTCCTCTTAGCCAAGTTGGAGACAGAAAGCGCATCAAGGAGACCCACGGCGGAGGCGGCGGAGGCGGCGCATCTCGGCTGCCTCTCCAATGATGTTCCGCGCGGTGGGGGATCCGGCGAGGGGAACGGGTGAGCCGAGCTTGAGCAGCTGGCTCGTGGCGGCGGGATGAGGGACGGCTGGCTAGGTGGACTGGCCATGAGGCCGGCCAAGCGATGGAGCTGTGGTGGCGCTGGTTGCCGCCGAGGAGGAAGAAGGGCCCGCCTCGGGCGATGGCAAGGAGAGATAGGGGGCCTGGCCGTGCGCCGAGGGGGGTGAAGCTGCTTGCCAGCTATTGCAAAGAATCATGGAGCGTAGCGCGGCAATTTTGCCGGCGCCCGGAGAAGCTCGACGGCGACCAGAGGGAGAAAAGGATGACACGGCGACGTGCTTGGGTTCTTATAAAGCATGGCAGTGGTCGATGAGGTGTTCAGCACCTTCGCGACATCGTCCAGATGGCTGGCTGCGTCTCTGTTAGTATTTCTAACGTCATTACTAATCAACAAGATTAGAAACACATGGTATGAAATTAACTTGTCGTTAACAACTAGCAACTTATCTCTCACCCACATCCCTAAGCATGAACTAGGTTGTCATCCCTAATTGTATATGCTAAGGATAAATATAGGTTTATATATATATATATATGTATCAATCAATATGACTAGGCAGAAATAACGATATAAACTAAGAACGGTTACGCAAGCGGATGATAATTATACCATTGTAGCATTTTACCTAGGGAGTTCTACCAAAGGTTGTCGATTTATATTTATACCCATGGGAAGGTCTATGTAGGACTTATAACTATAACTTACACTATTGATGTGAAAGGTAAACTATAACTATAATCCTACTCATAACAGGGATAAGTCACGTGATAAAAGATATATAATAAATTATGATTAGTCATCATAAATAGATAAACATCAGAGTTCTTCTAGTCATAGTAATAGCCGACCAATGGATAAACTCAGGAATAAATACTAAGGTAATTCAATAACTACATCAATGAATAACTCTAATTAGTGCAATTACATCTAGTCATTGTTAAGTTAATCCTACATCATGATCACATGTAAAGGGGCATCAACTAGGAAGGATGTGAAACAGAGTCATTATCCAACTTCGTGATCGTGCCCCGCTAGTCCTACGCATGCGCACGGGAGGGTGGACTACGAGGAACCAACGTAGCTGTCACCTGCGCGGACTACTACACGTCCCAGCACATCAGGGTGCACTCGCAGATAAACATGATGTCTAGACACCGTGTCTATATATTGTCTACCATCTACCCATCGATCGCTTAGGCAAACGCTATACGAGCAATTACATGAATTTAATAAGATCAAACCAGCTATCCTAGACATATAATCAAAGTAGACAATGACTATTGCAATTAAGAATATATAAGAGATTAAGAACAATATTGCCTAAATCATAATATTGAATACAATAAGAGCAAAAGTACTAGAACTATACCGAACTCCGCGCTCCGCATGCACGCCGGGGCCTGGATCCCGCTGAAGAACTAGAACTCTTCTACTTCTAATCTAACTAGGCTAAAGCTACGAACTAGAGAGGCTCGATGAACTAGAGAAGGCTCTTGATGGCTTGATCTCCAAATGACTTGATGCCTCGTGGGAGGGGTCCGCCCCTTTATTTCTGACTGGTGGGATAAACATGCGCCCGCAGATCAAACCGACTTAACCAAGGGTCGAGATGACTCCTCATAGGCGGTGGAAGAAGACTCCGAAGGGGGCTCGAAACCGGCCGGCTAGGGGGGGGGCCGGCCGGCCCGGGCGGCGGTCTGCGGGTCCCGTTGCTTCCAGTGTCTTCTAGGTCCTTCCCACGTCTTGATGGTTATCTTTCCGTGGGCAGATAAGTTTCATGATTATTATGCACTTTAATCCCTCTTTTATGTTTTTTCCGGAATAATCCCTAGAAAATACCGAATATACAAAACTCAAGGAAATTGTCGGTTAAAACCCTAGACTAGGGTGTATTCATATATCCTTTTGTGTCTAAAGTTTTAATAAAAGTTAACGTTATCCACCGTCAACAGTCTCCCCCCACGAGAAGGTGCGGTGATCCACCTCACCGCCGGCGACAAGGCGGCATGGAGGAGGAGAAAAGGAATTCCCCCGATTTACTGTAGCAGACAGTCACTTTTTTCCCTTTTCAAATTACTTCAAAAATTATATAGAAACTCAAAAAATTTCCAAAATAGGAGTCGTGCAAAATAATGAGCTCTACAACTTTTATTAAACAAGTTTTGTCAAATTCCAAATATTTTTGAAACTACAATTTGAATTTGAAAATGGCTTAAACTCGAAACTTTTAGGATTTCAAAATTACTTTCAAATTTTGAATAAAAGATGAAAAATCCCCCTAAAAGAAAAGTTGTTTCATTTTTCAAGATCTACAACTTTTATTAAGAGAGTTTTGTATGAAACTGAATAATTTTTAAATTGGAGTTTAAAAATCAAAAAGGGGTTAAATCCTCATTTGACAAACTTTTGAAATTACTTTTGATTTTATTCAAAAACTTGAAAAACTTTATTTACCAAACTTGTAGAGCTCAAAGAGATGCACAATCTGTATTTTGGAAGTTTTCCCAAATTTTGAACATTTTGAGCACAATTTGAAAAGGGGCAAAAGTGCTTTTTGAAATTCGGGGTTTTTGAAATGGAATTTCAGATTGATTCTTTGGGCAATTAATTAATGATTAATTGGTGAGCTTGGGACCTAACCAATAGCACATTTTCAAATTATAAAGTTTGTACTTTGAAATGGTGCCAAGGGTTAGCAACTTTTATTTAGAAAATTAATTATGGTTAGCTCCTCAAAAGTGAATTTGAAATACAAATTCCCACACTTAGCCACTTGGGTTAAGGTTTGGGGATTTGTATTCCAATTTTAAATTTGATTCTTTCTTTTACATTATTTGACTTATAAAATATGGTTGAAATTTTAAACATAGTTAGTCAAACACTCTTGCACTCCAAGATTGATTTTATGTTAATCATCTTTAAAATCTTAATTAAGCATTTATGTGATAATTAAATGATTATACACACATATACCATATATAAGGAGCTCAGGGATTAGGGTTTCACGTAAGCATGCATATCAAACTAAAATAAAAGATCATTTAGCAACCACTTTCTTTTATTTGCTTTGATTAACCTAAAATAATTAACCAACCATCTCAAGTTATATTAAGCACATCACAAAATACTTAAATATATAAGGATGAGTAACACCATGAAACGCAATAATGCAATGATGCTTAATGATTAACTGAATGATGCTTAATGCATAAAATGATGACATGGTGGGTTTAGGTTAATGTAACACCAGGGGTGTTACAACAATTATAAGAGTTAGCGGTATGTATCAGCATATTACATATAGAACAGTGTCCTTGAGCAAAATTTCTCAAATGGTTTTAACATAGGGTAGACTAGTACCCCTTGTTTTTTTAAAAAAACAAGAGTGAAGTGCATAGCTTAGGCTGTAGCTTTTAAGCTTTTGGTTCAAAAATTGGCTTACGGTTTTCTAGCTTTCCGGCTTTTTAAAGATGCATGTTTTTTATAATAATACTAGACAATTATAAGAGTTAGCGGTATGTATCAGCATATTACATATAGAACAGTGTCCCTGAGCAAAATTTCTCAAATGGTGTCAACATAGGGTAGACTTGCACCCCTTGTTTTTTTAAAAAGAGTGAAGTGCATAGCTTAGGCTGTGGCTTTTAAGCTTTTGGTTCAAAAATTGGCTTATGGTTTTCTAGCTTTCCAGCTTTTAAAAGGCTAGCTCAACAGCTGAGCTATTTATTTAAGCTTGTGACTTTTGGCTGGTAAAAGCCAGCAAAAGCTAAAATAAACATGGCCTAATCGCCCCCCAACAATTCTTATCTTATCTAAATAAATAAATTCTAAAAGTGACCATTTGGACCCTTAAAATTTTCAAGTGGATCAACCATAAAAATGCATTTCTAGGTGGCGTTGCTGTTTTCACGTACGAAGCCGCCTCTAGAAATGTCTTTGTAGTAGTGGATGCTAAAAGATTTCTAGAGACAATAGGTTTATAAGCAATCGTCCCTAGAAATAATTTTTCATGAACCATTGCCTTAATATAATCGCCTAGAAAAAGCATTTTAGACAGTGTTGGTTTAAAAAATTCCTCTAACAATTGGGTTTCCTATGACAATTTGTTTAAATACAGACAACCCTTGAAAACACTTTAGTTTTGAAATTTTATTGTCATAATTAGATTTTCATTAACGCGCCAAATTTCACATGTCAATTGACTCTTACATATTATTTACAATGCATTTTACAGTCACCTCTAACTTTTACATAAATTTAAAAAAAAAAAAATAAAGTCTTATACATAGTTAATTCACATACAATTTATAATGTATTTGTCCTAACAATAATAATAAAAAGTGTATATGACGTCGAAAGTATCTAGGCCCTAATTCTATTTTTATAATTAATGATGATACAATCTATCAGCGTTTTGGATCTGCACCGACTAGTAAATTTGTGGAATGCGCGTTACGTAGGTGCCCATGCGTGCGTAGTGCACGGCGTGGTGTTATAGTTTGATTTAGACTGGCTCTGTACCGGGTTAGGCGTAATAGTAGACCTTTGTGCAGGCTTAGGCTTATACGTGTGAGCTGACAACTGAGGCATGTAGTTGTACCAGTGACCGCCCATGCCATTAGAACAGCATAGGAGAACATACCCTGCCGTGTCAGCGCGTTCCCCGCGCGCACTGGTTCTGTAAGATCCGTCTGTGATTCGTGCCGAAGATAGAGCCGCAGGTCATGCGAGTCGTTCGCGTCCCAAAGTCAGAGGTGCGGTGGTCCTACTGACCGAGCGTGGTTGTGCGAGGCGGACGCACTGGGGGTCGGAGGCGTGGCGCCCCGCGGGGTTGTGTGGGACGGTCTCGGCTCTGGGGGTCGTGGCCTTATTTGAGACCCTCTCATGGGCTTTGCTGACCTGCCTTCGTGGGCCGCTCGGTCCTATTGCTCTGGTCTTCGGCATGGGGTTTCGCTGGGCCAAATATTTCACCCCCGACACAGTCCTTATGATTAACATACTTAGTGAGGCCATAATGATGATGATTTATGACCATATTGATAGATTTCAATTTTTTCAAAAGATATACATGAATTTAAGGATGGACTAGTTCTAAGTGTTGTTTAGTGTTGAGAGACACTAACAGTAGTTTATTTTGTTTTTCTTTGGCCATACTATAAAGGGATTATGAACAAGTAAGCTTGACCTATGTGAGTTGCATGCTGAACTAGCATTATGGATCTCAAATGAAGTCCAATAATGGATGAAACTTGAAGCCAAAAGCAAAATGTTTGAATTGGAGGAGTTTGGACACTTTTACATGTATCAGATTTCTTTGGTGTGGGCACCGAAGAAGACCAATAGTACTAGAAACTAGGGTTTGCTCTGACAATGCCCACGTATATTTTTGATACACACCAGAGAAAGGAAGCAGAGAGGGTGCACAACTGTGTTGAGAGGTGCTTCAGGCATAGCAATTCTTTAGCGCTCACCAAAGAATAAAAACAAAGAGGGTGTTTTGGCTAACTTTGAGCCAGTAATCATTGGATTTCTCCACTGCATCATCGAATAATGAGTGAATTTGGGAGCTAGTATAGGGTTGGGAGCTAGTTGGGTAGTCCTTAGGTATAGAACACTTTTAGGCACAATGGGTGAATTTGGCTAAATGATAGATTTACTTTTCATTTATCCTAATTCAACCCTAACCCTTTTGGGTATCTTGATCTATTCAGATGCGATGCAAAGTTGGTGAACATCGCAATTGGTGTTGTTCTATAGTCTAAATACAACTTCTAAAACATGGTGGATTTGATCTCTTTCTTTCCTTGGGCCAAAAGGAATCGTAGTGTCCTAGTGGAGGATGTTGGCAATACTTAAATTAGGTCTAAGGTGGGTCTAGCAGATTGTCTCATCCTCTGCTCATATATCATTCCCCAACCAACTTATTTAATTGTTTATGATCCCAATATGCAATAAACTCTCTGTGTTCACACTGTCACGTGTTGTCTCCTCTGACCTCTCCACACATGGAGCTATGGGTAGCACTGGTGTGGGTGATGTCTGACACTGCCACATCAATCTCTGGCATGACCACATAGACCTCTAGCGCAACTTATTCGACCTCTACCGTGGACGAGCCGACCTTGTGAGAGTGTGAATGCTCGCCCCCCTCATCATCATGAGCTTCTGCAGCGTGCTTGCTGTCTGTTAGCATTAATTAAATACACATAAAAAATAAGATTATCCGCAAGCACACAGAAATAATACCATTCTAGCACTTCACCAAGATTAACCCGGTTTTAAATATCGAACCCAAAGAAACAGTGTGTGATGATGACTAAGTCTATAAACTTAACCTAATTTACAATCAAACTAGAAAATAGTGAGAACAAGAACACTAAGGATTATCTAGTTCTGATATCTGTAAGCGTTCATTTTATACCATATGATCATGAGCAATAACTTAATAAGATAGAAGAAGAAATCAGAGTTCTCCTACCAAGCATCTTTTGCTTGCCAAACCTATTAACAGGAAGTGGACTACAGAGTATTCAATGAAGCTATAATTCACCTTCGCGAGCTACCACTATCCAGAAAATCAGGGGACATTCATAAGTAAACCTAGCCCAAGCATCACACTTACGCTACGAAATACTCTTTAATCTAGAAGCTATCAAGATCAAAGTACTCAATAAAAGTTGCAAACTAGAAGAACAATATGAACAAAATACTTACTTTAATCATAAGTTGACTACCAAATGATCTCAAAATGCAATCTCCGGACGAGTGAGCTTGATCCTAAAGAATACAACGACAAAGAAGCACTGACAGGCCGGAACTCCTCCAGAACTCTACTCTCCAACTCTATCTCTCTAATCTCTAAACATGAACTAGTTCTAGATTGATCTAGCCTTTCTTGATTGCTAGCCTAGATCTCTACTAGATATGAAATAGGGTTTCTGGCTCTTCAGCTCTTGATCTGGCCTCCTCTCCAAGGGGTACAGACCCATATTTATTTCTGACTGGTGGGATGACCGTCAACCACTGGATCAAACCGACTTAATGTAGAGCCAAGATGCATCCTCAAAGACGGTGGAGAGGTACGCAGAAGATGACAGGTGGCCCACAGGGGCAGGCCGGCTGGCTTGGTAGGTGGGGCCGACCGGCCCTATCTGGAAGTGGCTCGGTCTTCGCTTCCTTCTGGTGTTTTCTAGAACCTTCCTGAGTCCAATCCGATATTTTTTGTCGCGGCTAAGTTTCGTGTCTTTTATGCAATTAAATCCTCATTTGTATGCTTTCTGAGTAACTCCTTAGAAAATCAACAATTCACCAAAACTTGTGAAAATTGTCAGTAATAACCTTCTATTCTATAATATTGTTGCATTTTACAAGAAAGGTTGGCAATTAAAAATAGACGTTATCTACCATCAACACCGTCCTCACCACACTTATACTGGCCACCGCTCGTAAGTGCCCACGTATTATCTTCCCATGAGAGTTTGTGGCCACTGATGTTAGCCTCACCTCTAGCCCCTACCTGGCACCCGAATGTGTTGTGAATCTATTGCCCCATGGAAAAGCATGAGTAGGAACAAGGTGAATGAGATGGACATTCAAGCCCCACTCTAACTATTGCTAATGGGTCCAAAATAGCCATCCATCCTTTGTCTCCATTTCCAACCAAACATAAAATAGGGATGACTCTATCCTCTCAACCAAACTGTGAAACAAAATCCTCCCATCCCTGGCAATTGGGAGGGACTTGTTCCATCTCATCTTGTCTACAAATCAAATATTACGTAAGCTTTTAACCTGCATATGTATTAATGTGGGCTAGTACTGAAGTACTCCCTCTGTCTCACAAAGAAAGGTATCATAGGATTTGTAGTACAAAATAATGATCAAACAAAATAAGTTAATTATATACCTTTCAAAACTACTAGTGGATGGAGATAAAAAGTACTAAATAGTAAGAATATAGTGTTAAACAGTGCCATAATAATTTCTTTGTTAGACAATTTTGAATCAGATGGAGTAATCGTGAAAGAGGGAACATACTCCCTCGGTTCTAAAAAGATTGTCGTTTTTATTTCTCGAAACTCAACTTTGACTAAATATATATAGTTATTTATATTTATGGTACATAATTAGTATCATTAGAAAGATATTTGGATTTAGGTTTTTAATAAATTTATTTAGACATAATGTTACACATATTTTATATAAATCAAATTAAATTTATAGCACAAAATCCTAATATGATGGTCTCTTTGGACGGAGAAAGTACATTCAAGTTTGTATAGAGCAGTGACAAGACGGGTGTGTGGTTTAATTTGACAGAACAATGTATAGATCCGAGTATGACTGGTAGCAGCAGGTAGGACGCTAAGTGCGCACGATCGACGACGAACAACGATGCTGATGAGACTTGTAATGTTGTGACGGAGAGATGTAATGCGTGAAATGAGTGAGTTGAAGCCAAAGGATCAACAGGTAGGGTAGCTAGGATGGAAGGGATATGATAATGCAAATATATAAAAGTGGCGATAGATTTGATTAGATGGATCGAGGGAAGAAAAGATTGGATGATATGCCCCATGCTAGACCGATAGCCGCATATCCTCTTTCCTGCTTTAGCTTTACCACTCCACACCACGTAGGATCATCGGAGCATCGGGCCGCATGCGTGCGCATAATTCATTGCGCCTTGAAATCAAATGCACCGGCTAGCCCGGCTTCGCCTGATCAATCCATCCATTCTTCGGCGGCAGATCCAGTGCGCATACTAATCAATCAATTATTACTCCGTCCATCTTAAAATAATAGCATATTTAGATTTCAAATTTTTTTTTTCAAAATAATACTTTCTCCGTTTTAAATTATAGTTCAATTGATTTTTTAAACTCTAAATTTAACCACTCATCTTATTTAAAATTTTTTGTATAAATATAGTTAAATTTAATTTAATTATAAAGAATTTCTATTAATAAAGCAAGTCAAAAAATATGATATTTGACACAATTTTTTTAAATAAGACGAGTCATCAAACTGAGAGTTAAAAATCAAATAAACTACAATTTAGAACATACTCTCTTCATTCCAAATTATAAGTCGTTTTAATTTTTTTGGTTCATCCATTTTGCTATGTATGTAGACACATTATTAAATCTAGATACATAGCAAAATGGATGTACCAAAAAAGTTTATAATTTGGAATGGAATAGTGACTATCATCAGCTATAGCAATTTTAGCAGCATGTGGCACCAAATAAATGAAAAAACAATTTGTCAGGAGAAAGAAAAAAGAAGAAAAAATGACTGACCCTCTAGAACCTTACCCCTCCCGTACCAATGTTTTCTCGAACTCGCTTGTGCCACATACTTGAACGGACCGTGATTCACTGTTTTCTTAGACAACCTGTTATGTCTAGATATATAGCGAAATAGATAAAAAAAAAATCAGAGCGATTTATAATTTAGAACCAAAGGAGTACTTAGTACACTATAAGCTATCGTATCACGCAGCAATAGTGACTATCATCAGCTATAGCAATTTTATCAGCATGTGGCACCAAATAAATGAAAAACAATTTGTCAGGAGAAAGAAAAAAAAAGAAGAAAAAATGTCTGACCCTCTGACCCTCACCCGACCGTGATTCACTGTTTTTATGAGACAACCTGTTGTCTTTTCAATAAGAGCAGCTGCTAGCTGCCCAGCGTAATTTTGCATGATTTCTACTAAGTTGCTCATTCGAATGCTAGGCGTGCTATTATCTTAGGCTATCTCGCTTTGGGGTCCCGGAAACCCATCCGGTACACGTTTGGCGGACGGAAGCGCCGCAGCGGCGTCCGGGAGTCGATGGCGTTTCGGAATCTCGCCGGGCGGCCGCTAAACCGGCGCGAGAAGCGCTGTTCCGAACGGGCCTACGCGGGTGCGGGGCCCACGTGGCGCCGTCCTCCGCCCGCCGTGTGGAAAGGAGAGAGAAGGGTGGGCGAAGGCGATGAGGGCGAGCGCCGGAGGGAGAGCAGGAGGCGGAAGGAAGGAGAGCCGCCGTGGCCGGGCCGAAGCGGGCCGCCCGAGGCCGGGGGCGGGGCGGCGCCGCCACCGGCGCCGAGCCTGGAGCCTTGGAGAGATGGAGGGTGGGAGGAGGCCGCCAAGGCCGCCGGAGACAGAGGAGGAGCGGGCTCGCCGGGCGCGGGGAGGGAGGCCGGTGCTCGCCGCCGGAGACAGAGGAGCGGGCCTCGCCGGCCACCGCGCAGGGAAAGCCGGCCGCCAGAGAGAGAGAGAGTGGAAGGGAGGAGTGGCTGAGAGAGAGGAAGGGAGTGGCCGGTGGGGTGATTTTAATAATGTTTAATAAAACCGACAAGTAGGCCTTATAGAATATTGAGGATGATATAGAGAATGGATGGGTGCGGGAGAAAGTGGTATAGAGGAAGAAATCTCGATGACCAGGACAGAATATTCCTTTTAGAGGATGGATTTAGAAGATGATGAGTGCGGATAGCCTTAGGATGGAGAGAGTACTTTGAGTTTGATGATGATGATGCAGCTAGCTACTTGCTACTAGACTAGAAAGTACTCTCTCTCTCTCTCTCTCCTGTCTATACAAACATGCAGTTCTCATTTTTTGATGAATAAACTATTTAAAGTTTAACTAAATTTATATAAAAATACTAGCAATATAACACAAAATAGATATTGTTTAATTAGTTATAAAATATATTTTTAGTGAGTCTAGTGGATAAATAAATATTAATAGTATTTACTATAAATTTGATAAAATTAAACTAATTTGACTTGTACAAATCTTAGTTTAGTTGGTGAAAAAATTTTACATGTCACATCAGAATGTCGGAGGGATGTCAAAAGAGATTTTTGGATACTAATAAAATCCAAATTACAGAACTTGCAATGAAACAACAAGATGAATTTGAAAAGTATAATTAATCCATCATTAGTAAATGTTTACTGTAGTACCATATTGTTAAATTATAAATTAATTAGGCTTAAAAGATTCATCTCGCAAAGTTATCATAATCTGTGTAATTCGTTATTTTCTAGACTATATTTAATACTCTATGCATATGACCAAATATTCGATGTGATAGAAGAAAGAATTTTACAAAGTGAACTAAACAGGACCTTACATTTTTTTTTTTTGCGAATTATATATAGTACATCTTTTATATGGACGAAGGCCGTAGTAGCACTAGAGAGTAGTGCGCTACTGCGCTCCCCCTAAAAACATGCATACACAGTGAGTCTAGCCAGCGATTGCTGCGCACGTCTACAGTGCATTTCATTCTTCGATGAGTAGCATCGTCGTTTCTTTTTCATTCCGCAATCCGCATCGATGGGATGGTGGACACGACCAAAGAGATTCAATTCAGAACGAGTGGGCTCATCGCACCATTAGTAGCTAGTAGCCTTTTTCTTTCTTTTATTTTTTTATTTCAGAGGAACACCATTAGCTACCTTTTTTTTAGCAAAAACACCATAGCTTAGCTAAACTAACTGCTTTCGAATATTTTTTTTTTTTTTTTGAGAAAACTGCTTTCGCTGATGTGCGGTCATTTTCTGCGCCCAGCCCATCTTTCGTCCGTGCATTTCTGCTCCAGGCTCTCCAGCAGGCTCGATGAGCCGGCCCACATGAAGTTGAACAAGTGAAGGGCTTCCGAGCCCAGACTTCTTTGGAGCCCAGCCCACGTATACTAATAGGCAGGCCGCCCGCGACGCGACGAGACGAGACGAGCCGGACGGACCGAACAGCGAAGGCAAGCAGGCAGAACAGGAGCCACCAGTTTCCACCGCACCCCTCTTCGCTCCGGTCCGGCGAGTGAGTCGTCGTGCCGCCGGTATCCATGGCGGCGGTGGTGCGCGGCGTCTTGAGGGGCATCAAGGAGAAGGGGCTCACCAACTTCATCCGCGACGCCCGCGACGCCCGCGACGAAGGATACTTGTAACCCCTCAGCTCCCGTCAATTTCTTCTCCCTGCGTAGATCAGATGGCCCCCATTTCGATTGCGATCTCGATCCAGATCCCTCCTCTCCTCCCTTGCTTTAAGGATTCATCACCGCTAGTATTCTTTGTTTATTGCGGATCTAACGGACTAGTTTTCTTTCGATTCGGCTATTCCTGTGCTGTGTGCTCTGGCCTCTGGCACGGGGAAAATTTCAAGTAGGATTCCTCTCCACATGCCTTTGAATCGCTATTTGATCCACGATAGTGTCTAGGATAAGTCTTAGCTGACACAACACCACAATCACTCGTGCTGCATAATAACACAATCACTTATGCTGCATATGCAAGCGTGGATTTATTTCAGGTACAATAGATCAACTAAAATGTCAGCTTGCTCGTGTGCAACGTACAACATACATAGCTTGCTCGCCACTGCTTGTTAGATTGATTCATTCCACGCCCACCTGTATATACCTTTCCTACATTATACTAGATGTCTCGAAATTTTATATGATGAATTCCAAGACTATATGAACTAGGCATGTAAATTTGTATGTTGTAGAACTTTTTTATACTGATGGCAAACCTAGCGTCGTAATCCATACCAATTCATTCCCATGCATTCTTTTTTTCTTGTCTTCTGCTGTATACCTTAGTACCACATACATGTTCAGTCAGATCAAACTGCTTGGCCAGACATTGCAAATTTGGTATATTAATAGTGAAAGCAACATAATCTGCTACTCCATGTGCCAACAATTAGTGTAATCAATCTTGATGGGCTATGCTCAGGTCTCAACAATGGTTACTTACAGATTTCCACTTTCACCTGGAGTCCTTCAAAATGATCCAGTATGGCCACCAATTTCAATTTTTACTGGGTGCAGTAGTCACGAAAGCTTGGTTGTCTTGTATCTATGATTCTTTACTTTGTTGTTGTGTCAAGCCTGATATGAGTTCTTGTTTTGGAGGCATAGCTAAATTCTAGAATGCATATGTAAATTGGTTGTTGCCAGAATCTAACATCTTGTTATTTACAGCAAATGCCTTCTGGATGGGAACCTTTTGTAAGTGGCCATCTGCCCCTCTCTTCCTTCATTTTCAAGGAATGGGTATGGTTATGTCTCAGCTGTCAGGACAGCTAACCTTGTTGTTTTTCCCAGGCAAACGAAAATTCACAATATTGGCGCAACACTTGTAGGGGTTGACAAGTTTGGAAACAAATATTATGAGAAGCTACATGACACTCAGTATGGTGAGTAAACTCTGTTCTGCTAGTTGATGTGTCATGGTTGTTTTTATTGTGAAATTATTATGCTATTTGAATTTAGATCATGAAGGTAGTAGTAAACTGTCACCGGCAGCAATTATGTTTCACCTCTTTACTTTTTCTTCTCGAATCTATTCGATAAATGCCTTAGCTGCTACCACTTTGGGCTTCACTTTACTGACGTGGATACATTTGTGGGCGCAAAATATCTCTTTTGTTGCTGGCCATCCCCTTTTATAGTACACTAGAACACTAAGCATTGGTAAATTTTGCAGGAAGGCATCGGTGGGTAGAATATGCAGAGAAAGGTCGCTACAACGCATCCCAAGTGCCTCCTGAATGGCATGGTTGGCTGCACCACATCACAGATAGCACTGGGGATAAGGCAAGTTTCCCTCCATGTTAATTGCTTTAATCCCTGAATAGTGTTCATGCTTCAGTCTTTGCAATGTGCTTGTAACCGTGCTTGATGCTTTGTTTCTTTGTCTTAACTAAGTGAAGTGACTTTACAATTGAACACCAGTATTGATGATTTGGGATTTTGTTTAATATAGATGACTAAAATTTGGTTTCTCTGAAACACTTAATGTTTTTTTATGTCACCCACATTTTTGTTCTATTTGCCTGAGGGGATGTGAGTGTCTATTTCATTTGATCCAAGGAGCTTCAAGGCGATTATCTTAATTAGTATCTGAAAGTCGAAATTATAAGCTGATTTGGTGTCTTTTTATTTTTGCTTTGTTGCAGCTGCTGAACCAGAAGACTGCTAGGTACCTTGTAGAGCACAAGCAGAACTACTCTGGTGAGGGTGAAGAGCTGATCTACCACTCCAAGGGGCACGCTCTGAATCCAGGGCAAAGGGACTGGACGAGGTATCAGCCCTGGGAGCCAAAGAAAGAGCAAGCCTAGCTCCTGAGTAAAATGTGGGGAAGCTGCTGAAATGTCTGTTTTCTTGCATAGCGTTGGGTCAGGTATCACCGAGCTGAATAGCATCTGGGTTATATTGCTTGGACTGGGCCCGAATAATGTTGTTCTGAATACCAATACTGTATAATTCGATTATCTTTTTTTTGACATTGAAATGTTGTTGTTGCGCTGTAAAAGCAGCTTTGGCTAATATCTCATGCAGTTGTTACTGCCTTTGGTTATCTCTGAAAGTGTACGAGAGATTATGTGTCTCGTTCGGCTGTTGGGGGTTAAAACTTAAAATTGGATTGGATGTGTGGATCTGGGTGGCTCCCCTCTTTTTAGCTGTCTACCCAGCTGTCGGATGTTTAAACATCTCACACTTGAATTTCATGGCCATGTATAAAGATACAATGCTCTATGGTCTTCTTCATCTCTTTACTTGTTCCGACTATGGACCATTTCTCTGGTTTTTAACTCCGACAATCGTCTTCAAAGATTCTTGGGCTTTATGTCAATGCACTCCAATCTAATTTGAATGGATAATTCGTTAATTTTTCATACTAATATCTCAACTATGTGGATTGAGATGCATTAAAGTGCTACTAAACAAACTACCATGGTTCATGTCTCGGCTACATTAACCCCAATCATCAAAGGAACTTGATTCACCCCATCATCACGCTAACTTGATATCTTAGAGGCATCACCTCGATGCTTAACGTAGAACATGACCATAGTTCTTGTTTCGGAAATGTTCATATTCCTAATTTGAAAACATTTAGATTTCCACATGATGAATTATCATCAAGTTTTATGTTTCATGTTCCCTTCTATTAAGGTTCGGCCCACCTACCTTGTCTTCGATTAGACATCACTGTGACGCTATCATCCTCGTCATCCAACCATCTCTCTTCTCTTCCCAAATTTATCGCCACCTCATCATGCCGCTCTCTCATCACCGTCATCGCAGTCTAGCCTTTAGATATATATTTTGTTTACCTCCATCTGAATCCTCGTCCAAAAACCAAAAAATCTCAAACCCTAGCCTTGTCAAAGGCGTTGTGAGGATTTGAAGAGAAAACCTTGTTGCTTAAATCAGGCAGATCAGATATTAATTTGCGGTTTCCTTTTAATGATTAGACCATCCGCACTGGGGTCCGGGAAAAGGATCCGGGAGCGTTTGGCGGATGGGATTGCGCTGCAGCCGCGCGCCCCGGGAGCCCACGTGGCGTCCGAATCTCGCCGCCGGCCGCCAAACCTTGGCGCGGCAGCGTCTGAACGCGAACGCTACCGGCGCGGGCCCCACGCGGCGTCGGCGTCCGCCCGTCGTGGGAAGAGAGAAGGGAGAGAGGGAGGGGGGAGAGAGAGAGGAAGGGGAGCCACCGTGGCCGCCCCCGCGGGCTATGCGAGCCTCCGCCGGACGTGGCTTGCTGGAAGCTCATGGCCAAGGCCAAGGAAGCCCGCCACAGTGCTCGCTGGCCGCGCGAAAGCTCCGCCGATTCCAAGTGCTGGCCGGCCCCCCGCACGCTTTCGCCTCGCCCGCGGCCGTTGACGCGGGGCGGCCGCTCGGCCAAGGCTGGTGGCCCGCGCTCCGGCTGGGCGGACGCCGGGCGTGTGCTCCTCTCGGTGCCAGCGCGCCTCACCTGCGCGGCAACAGTTGGCGGCGGCCGCGCTTCCTGGCTGCGATGGTGGCGCCCCTGCGCGCGCCGCCAGCAGGGATGGGAAGAGGCGGATGCGCCGCCCACGCCGCAGAGGAGCCGGCGCGAGGCCGGGCCGCTGTCGCGGCAGCGAGGGGCGGCGGGTTCTATGCCGCCAGCTGGCGCTGGGGCGCTCCCGCGCCGCGCCGAGCCTGGGCGCGAGGCCGGTTGCCGCGAGGCTGCGAAGCCCGCCACGAGCGCCGCTGTTGATTGCCAAGCAAGGCTGGGCGCGGCAGCCTCGCCTCTTGCCGCGGAGCGCCGCCGCCGCTTCTTCGGCAGGCGCCGAGCTAGCTCGCCACACGTGCGCCGGCAGCGCGGGAAGCCACGGAGCGCCGCTGCCTTTGCTCATGGCCATGGATGCGGTGAGCACGAGAAAGAAAAGTAGAGAGAGATGGGGTGCCCGGCGGAGTGGATAGAAGAGAGACAGGAGAGAGAGTGGGTGGGTGGGGAAAAAGTAGTATGACATGTGGGTCCCGTTGGTTGTTGTTGATGTAGAGGATGAAATATAAAGGATGGATAAGTGCGGAAGAAAGTGGTATAGAGGAGAGAATCTCGCTGACCAGGACGGAATATTCCTTTTGGAGGATGGATATAGAGTACGAAGAGTGCGGATAGCCTTAGAGGGAAAAACTGAATGTATTGTGTAACGAACGCTCTTATGCTTTTTCTTAATACAATTCAGGCAGGGAAACTCTCTCCTCCATAGTTTCTTTAAAAAAATGATCAGAGTGAAAAACTGGTGAGACCGCTCTCTAGAAGAGTGCTGGAGATGAGAAGGCCGAGTATGGGGACGTATGGGGACGATCCACTGAACACGTGCCTAAGGCAAACGTGGCCGGCGGCATCACCGATCTCTCTCTATCTCGCTCGTCCCTTCCGCTGAGGCGGCCCGCAACTACCTAACCTACCCACACCACGCGATCCACGCACGCACACGCAGCCGCTCCCTCCTCCGGTCCTCAAGCTCAAAGCCAGAAACCGCAGAGGACCGAGCGTCAGCCCGGTTGGTTGAGTCTCCCGGTGGTGGAGCAACCGCTCGTGGGTTCGATCCCTGGGATCGAACTCACCTGCCTCACCAGGGGTTTTTCCCCTTAATAATCAGTGGTGGATCCTCAGACGTCTATGTGCCACAATGGGAGGCGACGCGCCCGTCGCTAGCGAAGGTTCAGTCTTCGTGAAGCTCTTGTAGACGTATGGATGTATAAGGTTTAGGTCTAGCGTACGCCTTAGGGGTGTGTGTGGTGTGGGTGTGGGTTGTGTGTGGTGTGTGTCAGGCGTGCGTTCGGATACTACAACTTGTACTCGGATCCGAGGAATCAAAAAAAAAAAAAAAAAAAAAAGCCAGAAACCGCAGGCGGACCGAGACTAGAACGAGAGTACGAGACGTACCAAGAACAAGAAAGAACCTGAAGCAGGGACTTGACCGTGTACGCTAACGCACCAGAACACGAAGCACAGCTCCTGCTCCACCAATGGACTCCCCCCATCCTCCTCCTGAGGAGCCGTCTTCCAACAAGGTATGGATGGGCGGGCGGGCACGCCCTCCCCGCCTTGGGCTCCAGCAATTAACTAGCTCGATTACCGCTTCCGCTCCGTTTTAGCGTCTTCAGCTTTCCATCTTCTTTCAACTGATTGATTCATGTCCCCGTCGTCCGTCCTCGCCTGTGCTTGCGGCAGCAGGGGCAGAGCGAGCACGAGGAGATCCACGTCTCCTCCGGCGGCGTTCAGGCTTACACCGACGACGACGACTGCGAGAGCAGGCGCCCCTTGCTGCTCAGGGCTCCCGCCTCCGCCGAGTGCTACTCCGTCTCCGCCGCCGTCTTTCCGTGAGTCTAATAAAAGCACCCCTCTCCACTCCATTCTTCTCTCGTGCTCTACCTACTTATTACAGTACCTTTCATGATTCGTACCGTGGGCTCACCATCATTCAGCCTGTGCCCCTAAATCTTGCTCTCAAAATTGTGCCTTGTCTCTCAATGGAATGGATTACAGCTTCTTGTCAATCCTCTCTCGCACACAAGTCTCTGCTCTGCCTTTGACTGCACAAGTTTGTTAGTCTCAGCTCCTTCCTGGCATTTCACCGAACATTGGCTACCAAAATTTGCCGTGCTAAAGATTTGGCAAGCCAAAACTTAGGCAAAAAAGTTGCCAAAGATTTGGCAAACCAAATGTGAGAAGTTGGCAAATTTTGGTAGCAACCAAATACTTGCCAAAATCATGGCTCGCCAAATTCTTGGCATGACAAATTTTGGTAGCCAACCAATCAGGCTCTTTTGAGTCAACCAGAATGGCTGTCATAAATCCAAAAACAAAATCAACCTTACTGCACAAATGTACAGTTTTATTTTTTGGATGAAACACACAATTACAGTTTACCTTACCAAAGTCTTTCGCTCTGGTGAATTTGTTGCAGGTTTTTCTTTCCAGCCTTGGGAGGCCTTCTGTATGGCTATGACATTGGGGCAACATCCGGTGCGACCATATCGCTCAAGGTATCACACTAGCGCTAATCTTGTTCCCACTTGCCTCTGAAAAATGCCGTGTTAGGACTTGCGCATCAGTTCGGTTAATATTGCTAATTTGACTGTCGGCAAATTTATTTTGCAGTCATCGACATTCAGTGGTACTACTTGGTACAATTTGTCATCTGTGCAAACCGGCCTTGTGGTACGCTTTACTCTCCATCAAAAACAATTTCAGCAAGGTTGGGTTCACTAACCGGTGTCCTGTTGCTGAATGATGTAATTACCTGCTATGTCTGATGCAGGTCAGTGGCTCACTGTATGGTGCTTTGATCGGCTCCGTCTTGGCATATACAATTGCAGACTTTTTAGGTCTTTCACCCCTCTTCTTTTCCATGCTACTGATGATTTATGGCACCATTTAGTTTGGTCATCTTATTATTATTGATTATCCTAACCACCTTGCACAGGACGACGCAAAGAGCTTATCCTCGCTTCTATCTCATATTTGATTGGAGCCCTTCTGACAGCAGTAGCACCCAACTTCGCTATCATGGTGGTTGGCCGCTTTTTATATGGCATAGGAATTGGATTGGTAATGGAATCTCTTGTCATAGTTGACACTGCACATTGTCTAGCATATGACCATGCACTTTTCTTTATGAGGCCTTATGTTTTGTTTTGGGGGCAAAAACAAAGATATGATGCTTATGTAAGCTGCTTTCATCAGGCTATGCATGCTGCTCCAATGTATATTGCAGAGACTGCACCGAGTCAGATAAGAGGCATGCTCATTTCTCTAAAGGAGTTCTTTATTGTTCTTGGGATGCTTGTAAGTGTATACTATTTTTTTTCTCTTTATCATCCCTTCAGCAATCTTTTGGTCTTCTTCTTTACTTGTATTTTTGCAGCTTGGTTATGTAGCAGGAAATCTCTTTGTTGAAGTGGTTTCTGGTTGGCGTTACATGTATGCCTCCAGCGCACCATTATGTCTCATAATGGGAGTTGGAATGTGCTGGTTACCCTCATCACCTAGGTGGCTCCTATTATGTGCCATACAAGGGAAGGGAAATCTGCCACAGACAAAAGAAAATGCCACCCGGTGCTTATGTCGATTGAGGGGTCAAGCTTCACCTGATTTGGTCTCAGAGCAGATTGACTTGATTCTGGAGGAACTTTCTTATATTGATCAAGAGAAGCAAGCTAGCTTTGGTGAGATCTTTCAAGGAAAATGTCTTAAAGCAATGATAATTGGATGTGGTTTGGTGTTCTTTCAGCAGGTAATCTCTTATATCTTTAATTTGGAATATATTCCTGTGCTTTTACTAACACAGGGCATCCTTTTCTGAAAAATAAATTTTATGGTATTTCATCTGATCCTGACTTATGTGTATACGTAGGTCACTGGTCAACCTAGCGTGCTATACTATGCTGCTACGATCTTTCAGGTATTGACATACTGTTAATTTCCTATATGTGGTTATCCAGTTCAAGCATGTTTGGGTATTATAGAAGCCCATTTGTGTTAGAACTTACTATGATGACCTCGAGTATAGGGGTTTAGGCCCTCAAAACATTATCAATCTAACTTTCAGGGTGGAAATAATTATCAAACTTGTCTCGGCAATTTGCGATTAGTACTTTTTAGTCCCCACATTATTCTCTTGAGTTCCTGTATCACTCATATCTATCATTTGTTTGCAAGCAGAGTGCTGGATTCTCTGGGGCATCTGATGCCACTCGTGTGTCAATTCTTCTTGGCTTACTGAAGGTACATGTGAATACTTTTGCATATCCTTTATTGAAACTTAACCTGAGGTTTTTTGCTACTTTAATATGATTTTTTACGCCCCTGAAAAGGCCTTTTGCAATGCAATCTATAGTTACATTACAGAATTACATTAGAGGAAGCATATTGTTTTTAATATCTCGGTCCGAACTGTCTTCCTTTGCAAGGTTCCATGCGTTCTTACTCGCTACTCAGTAATAATGTTATGGTTTCCATACTGCAGCTAATCATGACTGGACTAGCAGTCCTTGTGGTTGACAGACTTGGCAGAAGACCATTACTTATTGGAGGTGTCAGTGGAATTGTAAGTCTGCCTCAAGTTATTTAGCCTTTTACAACAACAACAACAACAACAACAACAAAGCCTTTTATCCCAAGCAAGTTGGGGTAGGCTAGAGATGAAACCCAAGAAAGACGAGTACAAATGTCTTCATGTGTTTTCCTATGGTTACTGATTACCTGTTGATTCTACAATGTGCAGACTGTTGCCTTATTTTTGCTGTCCTCCTACTACACTTTACTGAAAGATGCCTCCTTTGTGGCTGTAATAGCACTTCTGCTATATGTTGGCTGTTATCAGGTACTTCTTGTGCATCACACGAATAGCCATCTTACCTTGTTTGAGAACTCCAACGGATTATTGTGACTTCTGTGAGCTGGAGCAGTTTTATTTCTAAAGTAGTAGTAGAATGGATTGCCTTGCACCAAGTTTCAGTAGTTGGCTTGTGTTTCATATCTGTGAGTTTATATGTGACAATCTATCTGATGGTGAAGACAACTTTCTCTGCAGCTCTCATTTGGTCCTATTGGCTGGCTTATGATCTCAGAGGTTTTCCCGCTGAGGCTGCGAGGGCGTGGACTGGGTGTTGCTGTTCTTATCAATTTTGCGTCCAATGCTCTAGTCACCTTCGCTTTCTCTCCACTGGAGGTATGAGCCTACCCTGTCCTTCTGTTTTTCTCGCGAAAGAGCGTTGCTATGTATCCATGTCATGTGCAATATGTGCAATGTGCTGCCTATTGATGATAACTGTGTGTATGCATGGTGTCATAGGATTTGATTGGAACTGGGGCGCTATTCTCTGGATTCGGGGTGATTGCAGTGGCATCTCTTGCATTCATATTCTGGATCGTCCCTGAGACAAAGGGACTCACCCTGGAAGAGATTGAAGCAAGTCTTTGACTGATCCAGACGCCACGTTCTTTCGTCCTAGTTTCACTGAACTGAAGGGACTTCTGGTATCCTTTGTAGTCTGCTGCCGTAGTTAGCTATTCCTGTAAATTTTCTACAAGCTGTTGTAGCAGTAATACTTGTTTCTTCCCGGTATAAACCGAGACGGTAGGTTGCTGCTAGCCTGCAAGATTAATTGATGGGGCGTTGCATTGGTACTGTAGACTGTAGAATTAGCGCATTCAGCATTCAGCCATCTTTGACAGCTGGTTGTAGAATGGGCCCGTGGGCTGCTTGTAAAAAGCCAGCTTTTGAAAGTTTTAAATAAAGTTGGCTTTTGAACAAATGAAATGCACAAGTAAAACCACATTCCGCACAGTCCAGAAAACTCTTCTAGCATTCTCAAATAAATAAATAAATAAATAAATAAAAACTCCTCTAGCCTCAAGACCTGCTTATGGCTGGAGCCGGCGAAAAATGTTCGGGGCCCGCAAGTCGCTCTTTCATAGTTTTAGCTCGGTTCGGCCTTTCAAAGTTGCCGAGTGGAGCTTCTTTTGTTTTCTTATATGACGAACCGGCTCGTCAACTATTAACTTGATTAATATGACTATACCGAACTCGTAATAATGACTGGCTGTGTAACTTTTGCAGAGGCTGAAGCAAAATTCTTTTTTTTTCTAAAAAATGTGATATTATTATGATTTTTCCAAAAGGACTTGCCCTTCAATCAATATGTCAAGTTCAGTTCTGATAAAAAGAACAAATTTGAGTCTTTGAAACATCTATACTCTTCTAATTTATTGACATATTTTGATGATTTTGCAATATCATTGTCAAATATCAATTTGGTAATAACATGCTTAACATAACGACACTCCAGCCAGAATCATAAGGTGTGCACGTGTTTCGAAATTTGATCTTTCATTATCTTTGATCAACGGTCACATAAAAAGTTTTATACTATAGAAGTGGTTATACTAATTTGCATTTAGAAATATTTTCTAATGATCGGCTCTCATTATTATAGATTGTATATTATAAGAGAAATTAGTGGTCAAAGTGTGTTCTTAAACGCACCAATAAATTAGAAATATTTAGAAGCACACATAGCAGTGTTACGGTAGTCTGATTAATCATGACTAATTACAATTAATTGGACTGGTCGATCTCTAGCACCTGACTAGGCACTCTGACCCAATCAGAGCGATCAGATCAGAACTACTAATCGTTGATTAATCGACTAGCTGTTCTGACCAACTAAACTTACAATAGGTAGACGGGCTCTGCATCAGCTCCCTGGGTTAGCTGTGTTTGGCCATGCCTAATCCCACCGCTCCAACCAGTGGCGTAGCTAGGATTTTTATCAGAGTGGTCTAATTTAATATAATTTTATAAGTCTCGTTTGACACGTCAGCAAATATCGTCGGTTCCTTGCTACAATACACAGAGGAGATAGAACTGATGAAAAAATAGTGATTTTAATTAATCTTGATCTCTACTATAATAGAATAGTTAAATTATACTCCATCCACCCAAGAATACGTCCCCCGCTGAGAGCCTCTAACCATTGCGCACCCCACAAAATGCACATAGAAATTTAACATCATCAAAATCTAAGGCCCTTAATCAACCCTCACTAAGTATAACCGGATCCTACGGAAATGAAATGAAAGGCTTCAGCGCGCTGAAGCCTTAAGCGTCGCTTCCCCGCACGACCGGTGCCCACGCTCCCCACGCAGGCACGCACACACCCTTGCGAGCGGGGTTCGATTCCCGGCCTCGCTCCCCCACATCCCTTTTTTTCTTGAGCTTTTTCCCTGTGTGCCATTATAAAAGATCATTGTGACCTGTGTACCATCTAAAAATGAAAAGTTCTTCAGTACCCTTCCATGAAATTTTCTTTCCCTACGTGCCACTTCCGTCCATTTGACCTGTAACGGCAGGTAGCGGTCGATGAAAATGACTCTTTTACCCTCGATTGTAAGTTAGACATAAAAACTTT
This sequence comes from Chrysopogon serrulatus, assembly GCA_015844335.1. Taxonomy (NCBI): domain Eukaryota; kingdom Viridiplantae; phylum Streptophyta; class Magnoliopsida; order Poales; family Poaceae; genus Chrysopogon; species Chrysopogon serrulatus. Next base: position 61,897 of record JADLZL010005814.1, read on the forward strand.
TGGTATTTCCTCCGGTACCACCGCCGTGTTATAAATAATTTCACATTTCCTCTGATACCAGACGTGTGTGTGTGTAAAAATTCAAATAAATATAAATTCAAGAACGAATAAATGCATATTCGACAATTGCGGCAACTAATAAATTGCCACAACCAATAAATATTAATTCGATAATAGCGAGAACCAGTAAATATAAATTTGATAATTACGACAATTCCAATAAATAAAATTGGACAATTGCGATAACCATAATAACATTCAGACATAAACGATAGTCCAAATGATAACATCAGCATCCATATTCAGCTTGATTACAAGTCCAGTTTGCACACAAAAGATGGTCACATTGACCTCATTACTAGTTTAAACAATGTTTGGTCATGCAAACCTCAAGTACTACAAAAGCATGCCATAGAGATGCAAACTCATCAAAGATCAAGTTTTTTCTTGCTTCTAGTTCCCATGGCCGGACTAGACGAGGAAGTAGGGACCTTCTTTGCGGGTTGACATGCTGGGCTAGCCTTGTTTGGAGTCAATTTTTTTTGGAACACCCTCCTCTTCTTGTCTTTGGCCGCCGACCTACGCTTTTTGTAGGCTATGTGCTGCTCATTTGATCCAGAAGGGTTCGTAATCGCCAAAGGATCTAGCTGATTCGATCCTGTTCCAGAACCTCTGAAAAAGGAGACATGAGTAAAAAACAGTTAGTAAAACTATTAAAGTGGTGAAAAGAGAATTATAGAAAATTAACATACCTCACAGATGGGGCACTAGCCTCAGCAGTTGAAGTATTGGAAGAACTCTTTTGTTTCTTTGCACTAGTTGATGAGGATGATTTGTTCTTCCTTTTCTTTGATAGATCCGCAACAGTAGGTACAATTGGAAAGACCATCCTTTGTGCAGGTGCTGCAGGCACAATGCTAGTCTCAGTAGTAGCTGCTGCTACCTTCTTTTTCCTCTTTTTAGGTGGACCTCTGCATGGACAGATATATTAGCAACAATGTAAATATATAAAAATAACTGAAGGGTCACCATCCTTAGGTTTTATGTTACCTTTCAGCAAGCATTGCTGCTATGTCCGCTGGGTCACCATCCTTACAAGTGTACCAATGATGTCCATATTGATGACAGATTGGACATTGATGCCTACCCTTAGGTCCTTTGCTGCCACCCTCTGCTGCTCCCTTGTATCTTCTTTCCCTTCTCCTACCAGCTGTTGGCTTCAACACTGGAGGATACATGAAGAAACCATGTTTTGCTTTGGACCACATGGATTTGTCTGGTATTGCAGGGATTCTACCATCATATGCAGCCCTAAATCTCTCTACGGAGTAGTAGCTATCCACATGATCTTCTATCTTCTCTCCAGGTATAGAGGTGATGAAGGCAATTGCATGCTTACATGGTAATCCAGAAACTTGCCATGCTCTGCATGAGCATGTCCTTTCCTTTAGGTTCACAACAAACCTGTAACTAGAACCTCCCCTTGCCATCAGCTCTGCAATCCCATCAAGTGAGCTTGTGACAACATCAATGTCAAGGTTCCTACTTTGCTCCTTCAGCTTACTTATGATGTGTGGCAAAATTTTTCCTTCCATTTTGTGAGCAATTTTTTTCCTCAGGTTCCACTTGATAAGGAGCTTCTGTCTTATAGTATCCATCAAGTCAACTAGATTGGTGACATAGTCTACTTTTGGCAATGTAGAGTACTGACTTCTTGTCCATAGTTTTGTGTGGTTTTCTTTGTAAGTACAATATTTTCTGCTTTGGGTTTCTTCTTTGCGACCATGGCTTGGATATGCTTTTCAAACATATATGAATTCCAAGAATAAGCAGAAGCCCACAGATGTTCCTCAAACACTTTGCCACTATACCTTTTCTTAAAATTCTGTACCAAGTGCCACATGCACTCTCTATGCTCTGCATTTGGGAATACCTCACAAACTCTGTCATATTTGCTCGACCACAATACGTGGAAAAGGTCGGACAGTGGGAGACCTATAGCTTCCTTAAGCCTCTCCATGAACCAAATCCAGTTTTCATTGGTTTTGAGAATCAATTACTCCTATAGCATCCAGCTATGCCCATCAACTGCACAAGCAATGCATAACCCGACCTCACGAATTTTCCGGTCAAGAATGTACTATCAATGACCAAATAGGGCCTGCAACCCCTAAGAAATCCTTCAACACAAGGTTTCATTGCAAAAAAATAGCCTGCTTGAACGATCTTATCCTCTAATGTATGATGATCAATGACAAAATAGCCGCGGGACAGGGGACTGTTCTATACGTGCCTTAAACCTGTACAAATTGTCAAAACTTCTTGGCCACTTACCAAATAATTGCTCCATAGCAAGTTCCTTGCCATCATAAATCCTCTTATAACTGAAAATGACTTTGTAGTCATCCTTGGTCTTCTACGAAGTTCTTTAGGCCTAACAGGTTGGGTCCTCGGCTATCCAATCCTTAATCTTCTCACAAATCCAAAACTTAGTAGCACCCTTCACTTTCCCAGTCCTCCTAGTACTATGACGGACATGAGGATGCTCATCCCGTGCGAGTTGGGTTCTTCTTGACCTACAAAATTCAGTTTGAATCGAAAATTTAAGTCGAAATATGAACAAAATATTTCAAAATTTTAATTCAGAAATATGAGCAAAATATTAGTGACAAAATCTGAACAAAATATGAACAATGAAATTACCTGTACAGTAACATTATCGCCCATTGTCGATGCATGAATCCTCCACTTACAACCATCTACCAATCCCGTGCAGTATGCCCGATACCTCCCTGGTTCACTCTTTTCAATGTTATATTCAAATTTATTTTTGATAGCATGTGTTGCAATCAAACATGTTTGGATAAATGCTTCCCTACTTCCATAGGAGGGTCATCTTTGTTATATGTAACTTCAGGTATGTGAGTTGGCACTCTATCCTTAACAATCTCATCTACTTCGGCATCCATATCAGAGTCAGACATAGAATCAGATTCAGAGTTTTCTAAACCTAGAGAATCAGATTCAGAGTTTTCTGAACCTAGCTCACGAGCTTCATCCTTTTTCTCAGCTGTGTCAACATTTGCACGAGAAGAAGGTACTATGTCAATGTATAAACCCTCCTCATCAACCCCCACGTGTTCATTTTACGGTTCAGATTCAAGAGAAATTGTCCTTTGCCTCTACCATGTCATTTTACGGATGCGCAAGCAGTCCCAGATTGAGTTCCTTTGCTAGGCTCTACATAGTTAGGGGCTGACATTGAGGGGGTGCATGGGATTTGAAAATTGTCCCATAGTGGAATTTACGGTGGATCAAACATCGGGTTTGTGATATGCAATTGACATGTAACAACACTTGGAACTCATATGTTTTCGCAAAACATATTCATTAAGTCTTGGTCGAATGAATTTGGATGTTGGACTTGCTATCGGCCACTTAAATAGAACAGACTTCACTACATCACCATACCCGCAAGGAAACTCATCCATAATTTCATCAACAAGATCTTTAAAATTTGTGGTGTGCGAATCAACAACTTTGTTAATGCCGAACCATGGTCCTCGCATAGTTCGACTAATTATCCCGATATCTAGATTGAAACTGGTCTTGATGTCATTCCTACAGATGAACAACATAGAATTATTTTATATCAAATTCTACTATTTGCTAATTATAAAATTTGCAACATTTATCTCTTTCTTTCAAGAAAGAAAACATGTCCATATGCTAATGAGCTTCTTGGCACTACTGCTGCCCTTTATTTTTTGTTTCATATTTATTTAATAAGCTTTCACACAGTTTCAAAAAAAAAAGCTTTTCGCGACTTCAAAATTAACCAAATCAATTGATAACCAATAGATTGATTAACCGAACAGACAAGCAGCCGAACATGCACACGGTAGCAATGCATTTGGGTAGCCCATATGGCAGCTCAAAGTGGCAAATCCACAGCCCATAAGTAAAAGGCCCAAGTAACGGTTCGCTACTCAACTGCTCATCTTCCTCGTCGGACTGAGCACTGCGTGCGTGAAAAGCGAAAGGAGCGTCCATGGCTACTGCTTGCGATATCATGCATTTCAAGAAGGAAAAGGAAACACTCACCCATCAGGCAGCCAATTTGGTGGCCGTCCGCCATCCTTTGCAAATCCGCGCAAATCAGCACCACATGGGTTTCCTGCCTGCTGAGCATGCGACCTGGGCCTTCCATGAGAAGGCCCCGGCCCTCCCAGCGTGAGGCCAGCGGCCTCCCCCGCGAAGCCCCGCCTCCGCCGCGGCGACTGCCTTCCCACGCAGCGGCCCTTCGGCGCCTTCACCCGCCTCCCCCATAGCCTTGGCGTCAAGTTGAGCCTCACTGCCGCGCCCACGCGGCAGCGCCTCCCCCGTGCACACGATTCGGCGGTGCCTCTTACGCAAGCTCTAGGGTTGGGTTTGGAGCTGGGTTTTTTTTTTTTTTGAGTTTGGAGCTGGGTTCGAGTGGGGAAGAAACCGGTGAACTAGAAAGCTCACGGCGGCTGAAGGATTGACTACAATAATTGATGGGCAAAAATGTAATTTTAGCTCTGGTTGCCAGCCACATCTGTTAGAACTAGACGGCAAGCTGACGGAAGTGGCATACAGGCAAAAGAAATTTCATGCCAGGGTACCGAAGAACTTTCTATTTTTTTGATGGTACACAAGTCACAATGATCTTTTATAATGGTACAGAGGGAAAAAACTCTTTTTTCTTTTTGTTTTTCTTGCAAGAGAAGGGTTGGTAGACGAGAAGCCACGGCTTCACGCACACCAGCGCCCGTGCCTAGGGTTTGGGCGAAGGGCAAGGCCGCTCCACGCATCGGATCTACCTCCACGACGTGCAGGCTCAGGCACGGGGCAGCCGCCGGTCTCCGTGGAGGCGTCGTCGTCTTCGGTCGCGGCAGCACGAGAGGCTATCGCCGCCGGCGCTGGCACCCGCAGCCTCCCCGGCCGCCGTGGAGCCACGCCCCACCACCATCGGTGGTGACACTGCCTTCATCAGACCGCCGTGCGGCTCACACGACGTCCCGCCGCCCGGCATTCGCGGAGGAGAAGATGGAGGCGCAGGAGGACAGCGGAGACTACCATGGCTGTGTGGCATCCACCTCCCCCAGGTAGGTATTCGGTCCTCTGCTCTCCATTGATCTCGATCCGAATCCATCTCGCGCCTCCATCCCCGATTCCTCTTCCACGCCGCCTGCCCTGACCAATGTGTTGCAGTCCGTGCTTACGCTTCAATGGACACACAGGTTGAAGAGCTCGAGTGAGCGGCGCAGCAGAGCTCGCGCCGGTGCTCGTTGACGCCCACGGCCCAAACACACGGCAACTCCGTCACCGTCGCCATCTTGCCCGAGCTCCGCCTGTTCGATTTCAGGTTTAGATATTGGAAGACCATCTTCGCTTCTATGGCTGCTTCGTAACTGAACATGGACCTCGTATTGTAGAAAGGGATCGTGTTTGATTACACGATTGGTAAATTTTGGTGGAGGAGATGGTAGTGCGTTGTTGAACTGAATCTATCTTATTATCGTTAGTTGTATTCTCTTATAAGTTAGTTTGGTGTGCGGACGAATGGGGAATTTTCTTTAAGAAAACAAAGAAATTCTTGCGAGTCTGGTTGTGTAAATTGTTACTAATGAAATTGCCAGGTCTTATGTGTTTAATTTTATATTGCAGAATCCTGAATCCACATGTTCCAGTAAGAAGAGCGCTTTTCTTTGCATTTCGATTGGTGGAATATACAAGTAAGTATTTACTCTGTTCCTCCAGGACTGGTCATCCTGTTTCACTGTCAAATGGTTGTGGCGGCCGTTCTCATTCAGAAATATAAGAGCTATTTGCTTCAGTATGAGTGGAGCTTTGTTTGCATCTACTACTGACGACAAACTTGTGAAGGTTTGGAAGACTGACTCATGACGTTGCATCCAGACTATGTAAGTGTCACATTTGCTCCTTTACTCAATTCTCATTGCATATAACATAATTAGCACCAAAACAATGGGGCTTCAAGTTTGCAGTATGTGTAGTCTTGGAATAAGAATATTTTGCAGTGTTTTCAATTGCAGAACTTTGGAGAAGAGGGTCAATGCAATTGGTACTAGCAACGATGACCATGTAACTTTTACAGATAAATTTGGCGTTGTTTAGTTAGTCATTTTGCGGAAAGATGGTGCAGAGCAGGTTTCAATTCATAACAAACATGTGCCAATTCTTTGTCACTACTGTAGTATCTTCACTGCCATGGCGATACATCCATAACATATGTATGCACTGAAAGTCTGAAACTCCTGTAAGTATCAAATGTGTCTATTCCCTTTTGATCATCACCGTTTCATTGAATCCTGAAGTGAGTCTTTTCCAAGGTCAACTGTTCATTAGCAAAGTCAATCGGAGTATTGCAATTAAAATTAGATTTCTCATAATAATTTCAGGAAAAAGTGAGCCTGGCAGAACATGTTCTCCATCAGCCAATGGGATTAGAGTTCATCCACATGGAGAGAGAGAGAGAGAGAGAGAGAGAGAGAGAGAGAGAGAGAGAGAGAGAGAGAGAGAGAGAGATGTTGTTTCCTATTAGGTCAGTGATAACTCAAGACTGATATCCCAGAAGAATGTTAACATTCAAATGTCATCTCATGCTGGTTTGAGGCGTTAAGAAGCTAAGCATCTGGGACATATTCTCAGGGCAAAGGTACTGTTGACTGTTGATTACTACCCTCTGATATTCTTCCATATACCATCGTTGTGACTGTTCTTTATGTGTTCACACTTAAGGTTTATATTGGAGGCAAAACTCGATGCTTCTGGGTCTTGAAACATGAAAGCTGAGAGCCTATCAAAGCAAGGTTAATGACCAGAGTTGTAGCAATTATTATATCAGACTTATTCGCTGACAAGTGATTTGCTTTTATGCCTTGAACAACTAAGTTAGATCACTGAAAAAAATTCATTTTACTATTTTAATTAAGAATCCAACATAGCATTGTCTTGTACTTCATGACCTGATCAATGTACTTTCAATTTCATTGTTTATAGTTCTGAAAAAAAGAGGAGAAGAAGGAACTTATCTAGAAGAGTGAGAGATTGAAGCAACCACTGAATTTAGTAGGGGTGGTGAGTGCAGCTCGTTTCTAGGATCTTTGAAATACTATTTTAATTAAATCCAACATGGCATTGTCTTGTACTTCATGACCTGATCGATGTACTTTCATTTTCATTGTTCATAGTTCTGATAAAGGAGGGTGAGACATTGAAGCAACCACTGAATTGAGTAGGGGTTTGTGCAACTCATTTCTGCGATCTTTGAAATATTGTTGAAACACAACAAGCTGGCATGCACATGCACCTTCTTTTGTTTTCTGTGGATCTCATAGCTACAAGGCAATTCAATTAAGTTGCTATTTTTTAAAGTAGTTTCATGGTGGAGGGTTCATGAAGTGTTGTGAAGAACATAAAAATGAAATATGTGTGCTTTCTCCATACTTTCTTCAATATTTTGTTTCTAGCCCCTTTCACTCAAATTGTTTGATCACATAAAGCTTACCTTCGGTATACCATTAGTAGTATCAATGACCTTAACCAATCATTTATACTTGATGAACTATTCAGTACTTTTAAAATACATGTCTGTGTCTGACATATGCCTGCATACTTCATTTGCTAACCTGAACTGATGGATTATTGATTCTCTCCTGTCCAGTGATGCTCCTATCTAACCCCTACAGGTGACGTAATCTATGCTGGCCCTTCATTGGAAGGCAACTGCTAGAGTCGCTGGCTGGCCCGCTGGTGTCTCTCCTTTGGTATCCTGCTGCTAGCTGTGCTTCTGCATTTACTTGCTTAGTCTTTGTGTGCACGAATGACTACACATGTTTTGCTTGTGTCTTGGTTTGCTTCGAGGGCAGTCGAGGGTGGGCCAGGACAGTGCACGGCTCCAAATCGACGGAGTTGACTCTAAAAATTTTCTTTGTTTTCTCCTAAGAAATCAAGTGATGCGGTGGAGGTTACTTTAGGATTCGCGGCAAATTCCTATAATACGTGTTGTATTGTAATTAGTAGAGTTGCAATGTAATTATCCATAAAGAAAATTATTAGAATGTGATTTGAGGGAGTACTATCTTGTGATATCTTTGGGTGGTTCTATTAGTGGAGTTGCAATGTAATTATCCATAAAGAAAATTATTGGAATGTGATTTGAGGGAGTACTAGCTTGTGATATCTTTGGGTGTTTTTAATTTGCACATCCAAATGAAACCGTAGGGTTAGCACGGGCATTATACTAGTTCATTTTAAAAGAAGTAAAAAGGGCTCCTTGCTCTAGTGCATAAGGAGCTGAAATCAAAGCTGAACGGAGCTCTATAAAACAAAGTCTAAATGCAACATATCACTGTGCAAATATATAATTTAAGACACATATATTTAAAATGTCTTGTAAGTATTTTAAAGTAATAATAAACTCTAAAAATTGCTTAAAAACTTACTAATCAAATACTTATAGTACATTGCTCAAATTCTAGGGTGGTCCGTGGCCCACACGGACCACCCTCTAGCTACGCCACTGGCTCCAACCATTCCTACCATGCTAGAGCTGTTATCTCTTGTGATTGTTTCTTAATGAAAAACACGCAAATTGCATGTTCGTGAAAAAAAAAGCCATCTCTTGTTGACATGCTATTATGTGAGTTTGAGGAATGGATGGCATATGGTTTTCATGGACATTGACGTGTATAGGGTTCCTTCATCCACTTCCCTTAGCACATGGGGACTTTCGATGCTTCACGTTCTTACAGCGTGTTTGCTTGGTGGAACGTTCAGGTCCGGCACCAGTCTGTCTGGCATGGAACCATTCTGGCTAGATTCGGATGGTGACTTGTTGCTGTTTGGATTAAAGAACTGGTTGAACCGGACTGCTGTTTGGATTAACGAATGGGTTGAACCGGCAAATTGTATCCCATAATCAGCATCTCCAATCCAGGGAATAAAAAGAAATTATCATGCATACTATGAACAAGCAAATAAAGCTTAGAACCAGAGAATTCTCATGTGCTTCCTAATAAAATCAAAGGAACCAAAATATATGTTACATCCATCTCAACTACAAAACAGTCTCAAATATAACTTACAGCAGCTAGAATATCCATAAATTAACTTCCATAGTGCTTGTGAATGACTAGTATCAACCACAGAGATGCACTTCCATAGTTCTTGTGAATGAACTAGTATCAACCAGAGAGATGCACTTCCATAGTGCTTGTGAATGAACTAGTATCAACCACAGAGATGCTTGTTGAAAGCAGCTACCCACACCATTTGATCAGCCAAATCCCAGGAAAGCATTTGCATGTGGAATGTTAAGGCAAATGTGTTGATAGTAGAGTGCTAGATGTGCCCTTTCAAATTGTGGAATTTGCTAAATTACAAGCCACAGATTTGAAGGACTGTTGGAGATAGAGGAGGTGGGGTTGATTCCCTGATGGCATCAGAAAGGTCTTTAAAGGCTTGAGACACCTCTAAGGCCTAGATCATCCTCCTCTATCATCACACGCCCTCTTTTTCTTCATGAACCACCTCGAGCGGAAGAATCACCACCCGCTTGTGCAGAAGATCCACCGACATCACGTGCAGAGCTAGAAGTGTTGCTCTCATTACTAGTAAAATCCGCTGAACCAACACTGTACGATACCTCCTCAGAAGGATCTAAAGCTAGAGGATCACTTGTACCTTTTGCAAACAACCCGGTTGCTTGATGATTACCAAAGATGATAGACATATAATGATAGTTCTCAGTAGGTTTATCCAAGTACTTTGCTTCAGCTGGCTTTTGCTGAAAAATGTACAAAGCAAGTTAGTCATACAGGAAGAAAAATAACCTAGTCACAAATCAGAGATGAGCACATCTAATTTCTACAAGTCTTCAGTCACAAATAATTTGTTTCAGTCAAATTTTCTATGTGACAAGTAAATACTACCAACAGAGGTATCAGGTTCAAGTTTATCCACTACTTCAATGTATGCAGTTTGCAAACCATGAAGATGACCACAACAACAATTCTGTTATGTAGCACTACTATACAAAATAATATGACAAATTGTGGTCTGGTTTGAGCAATAAGTACATGCAGGATGATCTGATATAGTACAGAAAGGAAATGACAACCAATAAGCCTATGTAGTCTACAACAGTGACAAATTCTGTACTATCAAGTGACTCGATAAAGACAGGCACAACAGTTTCACAAATAAAATACATACCTGTACACAACTCATGTAGTTCTGCTGATCCAACATTATAGTTGCAGTTTCCTCATTGAAATGTGCTAAACTTAGTTTCTTGAAGACTGTAATGGTGTCACAGCAAGTTTTTCATGTTTTAAGATGGTTGGGGATGTGGTTGCCACTAAAATTCACACGAAACCTTTCATTTACCAGTTTAGCACACTGATTATAGTGATAGCTCTTGAAGTCTTTATCCACTCTATTGTCATCAGCTACTAGTTGTGCCAAGTAACGTAAGGCAAATTTTGATATTTCAGATGTCCTAACAGCTGTGCTTTTGAGTTTGAGTCCTTGGCTCAGATTGTTGCCCATAGTCCATTTTCCTATCATATCCAAACATTTCATTCTTAGTAAACATGATATTGTATAGAAACTGAGCTCATACCAAACATTGAAGAGCATTTAAGACAATTCAACTATGGGAACTATGGGAATTTGCTCTAGTTATGGTTGGGGCTTTGGCCGCCAACCGATCGCGTTGATAATTGTTTGGTTTGCCATCCTGTGTAATCGGTTGACATCGGAACAAATTCGGGCTTTCATTGTGCGGGTTACGCTCGATTGAGGGCGGTAAGGGATCACGCTTGCCTCCTGTAATGCCACAGCGAGAAAAAACAGAAAAAACGGTATCACGATTACCGTAGGTCGAAACAATAAAAAAAGGAAATAATTGTTCCCTTCCCATTGCCGCTGAAAGTTGTATTTAGGTTGGCATTGTAGTCCGTATGACCAACCAACACCTTAATGTTTCATTTAGGAGAGCTTCGAATAGAAACAATTTGTTTCTAAACTTGTATAGGGGGCTTGCTTAATTGAACTAGAGCTTAGTGCTTGTAGAAGCTATTAGGATCATATTGTGTTTTGGCCACTTGCTCTTGTATTTATGCTTTGTAGAAGAAAAAAATTTATAAGCTATTCCCCCCTCTACCTATCTAGATCCTTATAGCATGTGTAGGTGTAAACTAACTAAATAAGTCTGAAGCTGTGGATTTGTCGTATTGTTTGTTAGTGATACTCGAACCATCCTATCAAGCACTACAAAACCTAGAAAGTGGAGAACTTAATATGCAAGTTTTTAAAATAGGGATTTTGTATGTGCATATTATGCTCTTGATGTTTGTGCGAATCAATTTGGCACGACTGGGTGTATCGACATTTATGTCTCAAATAGATTTATTATTAAAAATATATTTAGTAATTAATCTATGGTATTTATTTGGTACCATAATTGTTAGTATTTATTTTATAGATCTGGGCCTTGTTTAGATTGAGAAAGTTGAAAAAATTTGGAACTATAGCGTTTCGTTTGTATTTGGCAAATATTGTCCAATCATGAAATAACTAGGCTCAAAAAAGATTCGTCTTGTGATTTATAAATAAATTATGCAATTAGTTATTTTTTTACTTACATTTAGTGTTCAAGGCGCTAGTTGAATTTTAAATTGTGTGATTGGATGTGAGAAGAATTGTGTTCTTTTTAGGGACAAGGGGGGGTTATCAAGTTGTTTGCATGATGGTTCTAGACTAGAATCCAGACGGTTTTAAATAAATGTAAAGAAAAATGGAAATAATCTGGTTGACAAGTGGCAATAGGTATCTCTTTTCCTTTGTCCCATGATGCCTGGTCAAAGAGTCGTCCTAGTGCCTTTTGCAGGGGACGGACGACGTGCGGCCTTGTCTGCGTTGTGTACAGTATTAGTGTCGGGACCAAAATAAAGGGCCCCTAAGAAAAGCCCAACAACGCAAAAACATGGCCCAACAGGCCTTCCACTACTCTACGGGCGCTGGCTCCGACTTTGCCGAAAGGTGTACCTCCTCCGGCCCATCCGAGCTCACCCCGCCAAGGGTTCGGGCGGGAGAGCCAATTCTCGCCCGCCCGAGCCCCCGATGCCGGGCCTCGGACGAGCTTCCATTCCGCCCAACCGAGCCCCCCCAACGGGGCCTCGGGGACGAGCCTCCGATTTCCGCCCGCGCCCGAGCCCCCGCAACCAAAGTTCGGACGGGACAGCGCCCGCCAGTCAAAGACCGCATTCACCGATTTGACGCATATCCACCACCGCCCGCTTGTCGAGCGCTCCATGCTCGGCGGGGGTGGGCATTGCCACGCCGCGCCCACGCCGGCGATCATGCTTACGCCAGCTCTCCACAAATGGAGGCCACGCCCGCCACAAGTGGGGCACTGTGGCCGCCTAACCCGCCAGTCCCATCTCCGGAACTCCGACGCCGTCCACCACGCCAAGCCACGCCCCGGCCGGCGTCACCCTCGTGCGGGAGTGGATCGGACGCCCATTCCATCAACCAACAGGCCCTCCCCGTGAGCCCCGAGCACGGGATGGGCAACCACCGCTCGGCAATTCCGCGGGGTCGTTCCACCCACTCCTCGGGCGACAAAGCCCGAGGCCCCCGAGCCTCGGACTCCAAAGCGGTCAAAGCTACAAGGCTCGGCACCCCCTCCGCCGCACTTCACCAACTCCAAGGGGGACGCCCCGTCATTACGGACAAGGGGGCAAGGAGGCGCGCCGCACCGCCGCACCGCCACGGTCAGGGATAGTCCGCCCCGCCGGAGCCTCGGATGAGGGAGGACGGAAGCCCATGACCTTGCCCACGAGCACGATCACCTCTTGTAAGGCCCTACCTTCCCCTTGCGGCTATAAAGGGAAGGCGGGGGCCCGTAGACAACAGCACACACAAAAGCCCGATATTGGCACCTCACTCAATCACCACGAGACTTGGGACCCCGTCCCTCTCTCTCACCGCTTGTACACCCTACCTACGAAGCTGACGGGTGCAAGGGATAATACAAGAACTCCTCCCCCCTGGGCGTAGGGCCTCCTCTTGCCCAAACCCGGTGTAAATCCTTGTGTTCATCTTGCACACCATCCGGAGTTGGGAGCACGCACCACAAAATTCACTCGTTGGTCTTTAGGGCCTGCAGTTCTAGCACCGACAATTAGTACAGGTTGGAGCACATGGCCGGCCATGCCTAACCGCCACGCCGCACCTTCCGTTTCCTCGGCGTGGAGGAGATGCGTGAGCGCTCGATGTGTTGACTCTCTCTGCCTGCTTCACCGCTGGCGTCGTGTGCTACTACTACTACTACGCGCTTCTTCTTCTTCTGTCAGTGAGCCAGTCATTGCTTGCTTCCACCGGGCTTGTTGAAGGTTAGTAATATAAGTAAACGAATTGCGTGATTACCGGGGCCGCTTCTTCGCCCGTGATTGATTACAGATAATAGCACCTAGTAGTGTCTTCTCACGGAGAATTGGACGGATATATGTGACACCGACGCATGTGGGTCAGTTGGTGGAAAGTTCCAAAAGGCTATGGGACATCATTCGAGTGCCAGCCATCTCATCCGTATATGCAATTCGGTTGTGACTTGTGAGACACACGCAGGCACAGGCAGACGCGGGTCGGTCGGGGCGCGCCGCACGGCACGGCACGACAACGACAACGCCCGGCCGCGTGCTCTCCTTGCCTTGCCATGCTGTGGAGCACTCGCCACTCGCGTTCTTCTCTTTGTCACGTTGTCCTTGGGCTGGCTCTCCCTGCGCGGCGCTGAAGAAGAGAGCAGCAGGGCAGCAAGGACCGCACATCGGCGGTGGAGGTGAATTCCATCCACGTCCACGGGCCACACGGCAACAGATAAAACTGGCTCGGCTGTGACCAACTGGCCAGCACCACGCAACAGCTAGTAGACTACTGGCTAGCTGCCCGCGCCGCGTTTCAATTCGGGGCAGCGTCGCGGCGCACGCGGCCTCTGGTTCTCTGATTTCTTCCTGGATTCCCTTTCCCTCCAGGCTCCTCTTCGTCTCCTCCTTTCATACCTTTTGCCACTGCCACCGATCGATCCATCTCCTCTTCGTTCTTCCCTAAGCTAGTTCCCTTTCGTCCTCCCTCCTCCTTCCCTCCCGCTCCCAACTCCAGAGACAGAGACAGAGAGAGAGGAGACAATGGCGAATCTGGAGGACCTGGGCGTCTCCGCCTTCATCAACATCCTCAGCGCCTTCGTCTTCCTCCTCCTCTTCGCCGTCCTCCGCATCCAGCCCGTCAACGACCGCGTCTACTTCCCCAAGCTCTACCTCGCGCACAAGCGCCAGCACGACCACGCGTCCCGCTCCGCCGTCCGCCGCTTCGTCAACCTCAACCTCTGCACCTACATCACCTTCCTCAGCTGGGTGCCCGGCGCGCTCCGCATGTCCGAGACCGAGCTCATCGCGCACGCCGGCCTCGACTCCGCCGTCTACCTCCGAATCTACACGCTCGGGTACGCAATTCCATCGTCTCTTCTGCTGCTCATTACTTCCTTCTTCGTCTCCTACGGCAATTTCTCGCGAAAATCAGCCCTTCTGCATTCTGCAAGTGCAATTCTGCTTGGTCTTACTGCTCGTTCACTCTGGGACTCTGGCGCTTAGTTAAAGTTCAAGGTGCAATCTTTTTGTTTTAATCTTGTTGTTTGCTCATGTGTTCTTGTGTGCTACTTACTGCTATCATTTCACTTTCAAGTTTTGGAGTGCCATTCCATTAAACAAATGCTTCATTTTCTCCTTGAACGGTTCAACCAAACCACCCACGGCGAGGGTATCTCACTTTCCCCCTCTTCTGCTGAATTCCCGCAAACGGCGGTGTCAAAGGATTTTCCCCAGGACCAGGAGTTAATGACGGTTTCCAGAATTCCATCGCCAGCTTTGCCTGCCTGGCTGGATGCATATGAGGGTTTGCGTCAGGATACTGCATTCTCAGCAATTTGCTTCTTTCCATGTTTAATTATGGCACCTTTTGGCCGCACTTGTGCTGGTTTCATTGTCTCACGCACCCGCATAGCATAGAAAACCGTCATCCTAGGCACTCCGCAGATTACTTGCTGAAACAAATAAAAAACGTCATTTTTTCGCTTAAAAAAAAAAAAAAAAAGATTGCTTGGTTATCCTTCAAAAAAAAAATAACAGCACGTTTTCCTTCCAATCAGAATTACAAGATCTTTTACTTCCAAAGAAATGTAAATTAATTAGTACTATTTTTTATTTCGGAGAAATCTTTGATAATTATTATGGTTGGATTTTTTAGTCACATACTATACTTGTCACTTTCGCGCAATCTGCATATCCACCACTGACAGAATTGCTTGTGTCTGATGACAGAGAGTTTGGTGATAATGTTGTCCTTAGCACGTTTCGGTTTCGGCTGTACTCCTACTGCTGTAGTGCTGTAGTACTTCTGTTTTATCCCATTCAGTCGTGGCGTTGAAAATGGTGTCGTCAAATAATCTTTGATTTGATCCGCACGATTCCTGGCTTTCTTTCGGGGTCACGGCACAAACTTCTGTGGTTTCATTATTGATTTCCTAGCGGCTAGTTGGACGATTTACTCATTACTACTGGGGGCTTGTTTAGTTCCACGAAACTTTTTGAGGAGAGAGATTGTAAAGTCCTCCAGAAGACTTCGTTTTTATTTGGTAAATATTGTCTAATCGTGGCCCAACTAGACTCAAAAGATTCGTCTCGTGATTTACAACAAAACTATGTAATTAGTTATATTTTTTTATTTATATTTAATACTCTTTACATGCGGCAACAAATTTGTGAGAGGAGAGAGATTGTAAAGTCTCAGAAGCATTTCGTTTGTTTGTGGTAAATATTGTCCAATCGTGGGCCCAACCAGGCTCAAAAGATTCGTCTCGTGATTTACACCCAAACTGTGCAATTAGTTATTTTTTTATTTATATTTAATGCTATTTACATGCGGGAAACAATTGATGTGATGAAGAGAGAAATGAAAAAAACTTGCAATTTCAATTGAAAGTTGCATGGAACTAAACAAGGTCTGGAGTGCCAAACTTCGTGTTTATCCTACTATTCTATTCCTAGCTAGTGCTCGCCCACTACAGACCAGCCCTCTCACGTTCAAGGGCCCGGACATATTTTGTGTCCTTGTCATTGTGATTGTGCCAGCACCAACTGATTCGCATTCTCAATATATAGCTGGGGAGTGGGGGACCGTTCCTTACAACTGGAGATGCTTTTCTTGTAGTACTAGTTTGGAACTTGATGAAAATTCACTCAAAAGGTTTCCCTATTCGGGGTGTAATTTTGACCAACGAAGGCATGATCCAAAATTTCCTTTCACTGGGCGTCCTTGCCTTGTCGGTTCTCTCTACTAGAAGTACAACTACTGCTACTACTACAGGCTGATCAGAGAATAATTCAGCCACAGAACTACCACATGGCATTCAATTATTTTACTCTCAGCCTTCTACTTAACGTTTAGCCGCGTGGGCAATGCTTTGCATCTACACAAGATGTGTTTGGGTAATTTCAACCAAAGTTGCAAAGGCTGTAATGTTGTGGCCTTTGCCTCTTTTCCCCTTGTTTTGCAATGGCAAATAAGGGTCAATTGCCCTGCCAAAAAGAAATAAAAAAAAGGACTGGTCTCTATAGCAATAAATGATTTATGGGATGCCAAAGTTTTGCATTGACAAATAAGTGGATTGCCCTCAAAAGGCATCAATTATCTGGCAGTGCAGTAAGACAGGTTGTCCTCAATGCAGCATGCTAACACATTTTTTCTGTCTCCTTGGCAGCCTCAAGATATTTTTGCCCATTACAACTCTCGCCCTTCTGGTTCTTATTCCAGTCAATGTATCTGGTGGCACATTACTTGATCTAAGAAAAAGAAGTTGTTTTCAGCGATATCGATAAGCTTTCTATATCAAATGTTAACCCTGGATCCAACAGGTACAGATCTTATGAACATTTTGGCTGTTGCTTTATACTCATACAATGTCCAGAACTATTTTTTTCCATGCTTGTTATGCTTTCAGTTTTGGTTTTGCATGTTGTGATTACTCAGTGCTATCTGACCATTGTCATTTGCAATTCATTTCAGATTCTTTATTCATCTCTTGATGGCATATGTGTTCACATTCTGGACATGCTTTATGCTGTATAAAGAATATAGCAATGTAGCATTTATGAGATTGCATTTCCTGGCTTCCCAGAAGCGTTGTGCTGATCAATTCACTGTAAGTACATTGACAAAGTATGATGTGATATACTAACCATAAATATATGAACCATGTTCCACTGCATTTGTGATGAATAGCTAGGAAAAGAGTAGTTGAACACAAAACACATACCCTAGTGTGGATTTGCTGAGCGGAACATGTGCCATATTTGTACTATAACTTAATATATTCACATTTAGAACTGCTATCCTCAAGGTATTTCTGCAGCATTTAATGTTTTTTTTGTGACAATTCCAGGTGATCGTTAGAAATATTCCTCGCGTCTCAAGCCATTCAACTTCTGAAGCAGTGGACGAGTTCTTCCGAAGAAATCATCCAGACCACTATCTTGGTCAGCAGGTACATGCCCCTCTCCTTTGCTTATGTCCCCTTCACCTTGCATTTGGTCAGGCATGATTATTTTACATTCTACTTAGTTTTCAACCGATAGCAAATTCTGGTTGTTGTGAATTGTGGTGATTACTGAGGCAACCTTGCTTTCTATGGTTAGCCTGTTTACAATGCAAATCGGTACGCTAAACTCGTGAAGAAAAAAGGAGAGGTTTCAAAACTGGTTGGATTACTACGAGCTGAAGTTTGAAAGGCATCCTGAGAGAAGACCAACAAGACGGGTAACTTTTCCAACATTGACTCTATTCTCTTTCATTTGCCCAAGTTCTTCAACTACACCCATTATGTAGTTTGTTTCCAAGAAATGGCTCAGCATGTTGTTCTTTCCTGTGTTTCAGACAGGATGCTTTGGTTTCTGTGGCAGGGAAGTGGATCAAATAGACTACTACCGGGCTAGAATCAGCGAGCTTGAGAGGAGGGTAAGTCTGCAGTTCTTGATCTTATGATTCATCGTCAGTGATATGCACAATTCCTTAAATATGTGATCTGAACATGTGGGTCTTTTGCATGTCTGTTCTCTTAGCATAAATTAAGCCTTTTATTTCTTCTGTGTACAATTTTGAACATAGGCTGTTTATGGTCTTAATATTTGCAGATGGCATCAGAGCGCCAGAAAGTTCTCAATGACCCAAAAGCTGTCATGCCAGTTTCCTTTGTGACATTTGACTCGAGATGGGGCGCTGCTGTGTGTGCACAGACACAACAGTCAAAGAACCCAACCCAATGGCTGACTGATTGGGCTCCTGAACCACGGGATGTTTATTGGCAAAATCTTGCCATCCCATTTTTCTCTCTCAGTATTCGCAGATTTCTGATATCTGTCGCGATCTTTGCTTTAGTGTTTTTCTACATGATCCCCATTGCGTTTGTTCAATCACTTGCCAATCTCGAGGGTCTTGAAAAAGTTGCTCCTTTTCTGAAGCCAGTAATTGAAGCGTAAGGTTTCTTTTTCTGTACATCCGTTCCCTCCCTGGTGTTAGTAGGTCTATTCCCTGCTTTCTCATATGCTTTCTCATTTGACTGCAGAAAGGTGGTGAAACCTTTCCTTCAGGGATTTCTTCCTGGTCTGGCTCTGAAGATTTTCCTCTATGTCCTCCCTACAGTCCTGCTAATCATGTCAAAGGTTGAAGGCTATGTCTCTTTATCATCCTTGGAAAGAAGGACTGCTTCGAAATATTATTACTTCATGCTGGTGAACGTATTCCTTGGAAGCATAATCGCTGGCACAGCATTTGAACAGCTATATTCGTTTCTTCACCAGCCTCCTTCACAGTAATTATCTTCAGACTTCATTTTTAACCCCCCTGCATGTTTATGAATCTAAAAGTTCCTTTTCCTTGTTATTCGATTTATGGAAAGTAGTAATCGCACTTTTGCTTCTGCTTGTTAACTTTTCGAAGCTATCTAATAGAGTTTACAGGAATGCACAATCATAACCTGCAAGAGGGCATATTCTTATGTAGGATACCGAGGACCATTGGGGTAGCTATACCAATGAAGGCCACATTTTTCATGACATACATAATGGTTGATGGGTGGGCTGGTATCGCTAACGAGATCCTTCGAGTGAAGGCTCTGGTTATATACCATCTGAAGAACATGTTTATTGTGAAAACGGAGAGGGACAGGGAGAGGGCGATGGATCCAGGCAGCATAGGACTTGGAGAAAATCTTCCATCCCTTCAGTTGTATTTCCTCCTCGGCCTCGTATACGCCGTCATCACCCCCCTTCTCCTGCCATTCATAATCGTCTTCTTTGCCTTTGCTTTCCTTGTCTACAGACACCAGGTTAGTTAATCAGTTTAATGGTACTTTCACCTTGTGATGACCCTAGAGTCAATTTTCACTGAACTCCATACTTCTTCCTCTTTGGTTCATTGTTGGCTTCAGATCATCAACGTGTATAATCAGGAGTATGAGAGTGCCGCTGCATTTTGGCCTCAGGTGCATTCCCGTATAATAGCTAGCCTGCTCATCTCTCATGTGACTCTGTTTGGGTTGATGAGCACAAAGAAAGCTGCATACTCCACCCCTCTGCTCATCTTCCTGCCACTGCTGACGATCTGGTTCCACAAGTACTGCAAGAGCAGGTTTGAACCAGCTTTCAGGAAGTATCCACTAGAGGTGAGCCGTGAGCCTGTCTGTGCTATGCCTATGAGACAATGAGATCCACCTCTGATCTGTCCTGATGCTGGTAATTCTGTTTTTGTCTTCCCAGGAAGCAATGGCGAAGGATACAATCGAGCACGCATCAGAGCCTAACCTGAACCTGAAATCCTTCCTGGCTAACGCTTACCTGCACCCCATCTTCCACCTTTTCGAGCAAACAGCGAAAGAGGAGGAGACGGTGGAGGTGAGGATCGACAAAGCCGAGAAGCAGCAGCATCGCCATGAGGAGGATGAGGCTCACGTAAGGAGCTCATCGCAGTACCGGGAGGAGACTCACTTCAGGAGCACGCACGAAGTGCATTACCACCACGAGGAGAGCCATGTCAGCAGGAGCACCCAGTATCATGAGGGGATCCACGTGAGGAGCGACACGGACTCGCCGTCGCCGCCACACTTCGTCTACCACTACGGCATCCAGCCCTGATGATACTAAACAGCAGCCGTCTCTAACTTTGTTTTCCTGGGTGTCATGTGAATGCTTCTCTTGGCTACGCTATCTCCAGAGGTTGCTAAAATTGCTGATGAGTGATGATCGATGAATTGTTGGGTGTACATGCAGGTATAGTCTGGTAGTGACTGTAAATTTCTGGTGTGCCATGGGGAACCCGAAAATTCCATGCATTAAAAAAATGTGGAGGAATCAGGTTAGTATTGCCTGGTATATGAGAATGTCTTGCGCTGAATCTTCACAATTTGTTTGAAACGACGAAAAACGATTTGATTAAAACCACGAAAAATGTTTTTTTCTTTAAGAGATGGTAGGAGTGCTGCCTTTCAATAAGATAGGAAAAAGAGATTATTTATACACTGCATAAAAACCAAAGAAAAGGGGACACTTCCCCAGCTATGGCACACACTATTAGCAACCTCAGGCCCAGTCCAACACTCCACCTCCCATAGGTTCGGACGTTCATGCGCTCATGGCCCACTTATAAGGCAAGAGGCCCAATTCCTCCCAAAAGCCCGGACTGATGGGAGAGGGATGCTCTCCCTTATAAGGTGGTCATGGCCCCCTAGCCTTGGCAAGGTGGTACTAAACCTGAGGTGCCTGACATCCCACCCCCCATAAGGTGGTGCCCCTGATTCCTCCCAAAAGCCTGGACTGATGGGAGAGGGATGCTCTCCCTTATAAGGTGGTCATGGCCCCCTAGCCTTGGCAAGGTGGTACTAAACCCGAGGTGTGCGACATCCCACCCCCCCATAAGGTGGTGCCCCCCGACATCCCACCCCCATAAGGTGGGCCACCCCCCATAAGGTGGTGCCTGGGCTCTGATACCATTTGTTAGCAACCTCAGGCCCAGTCCAACACTCCACCTCTCATAGGTTCGGACGTTCATGCGCTCATGACCCACTTATAAGGCAAGAGGCCCAATTCCTCCCAAAAGCCCGGACTGATGGGAGAGGGATGCTCTCCCTTATAAGGTGGTCATGGCCCCCTAGCCTTGGCAAGGTGGTACTAAACCTGAGGTGCCTGACACACACAGCCATCACGCTTCCAAAACACACGCCAGATATCAGAGGGCTATGTTGCAGTGGCCAAAGCTCTCTTTCGTATGTCAACGTCCTCTTTAGCTCTTGACGCAACTTGCTCAACGGTTTGGTAATTGTTCTAAAAAATTCTAAGGTTTGTTTCCTTCCATAGGTTCCATAATGTGACCATGCTGTTGAAGCTCTCTGGTCTTTTGGAACCTTTTGGGCTGCTGCCTCTCACCAAAAGTTTATTTACGAGGAATCGATATCATTATGGATTAGCTGCACATCAAAGTGCTCCCATGTAAAGACTTGATTCTGAACCGATTTGGCAAAAGGGCAGACCACGGGAGTTCTCCTAAACATGAGCAGCTCGATCCCGCATACTTTTGTTGCACTAACAAGAGGAAGTAGATGAGAAAGTGCCATATGCTGGAATTGAATTGTTTTTAAACAATGACGTAAGCTCTACGTTTCAATAAAGACGAATAGAATTTATGTACAAGAAAGGGTAACCAAACATAATGTCAATATAGGACACCGAAGAGTAATCTATCCACATAACATGACAGAGTAAATAATAACCATGAATCATTGTTGCCGAACAAATAGCTCCGACTTCCCATATCTTTGGAATTACATGCCCAGTGCTTCAATTAAAATTGGCTTTGCACCGCTGTGGCGCCTGAAGTCTTGAACAGCTCTCTCTCTCTCTCTCTCTCTCTCTCTCTCTCAAATTCACCTTGGTCTACGTGTAGGGAGTAGAAAAGTGATTTTTTTTATTTATTACTTAAGAGCAAGGTTAATAATAGAGCCAAGTGTTTGGCTATAAGCCAAGTTATAAGAGCCAAGTGATGTGTTGAGTTGCAAGTGAAAATATTTTTGAAAACACTTTGAAAAATGCTAACTCGGTGCTTATATGCTTGGCAAAATATTTGGAAATTGGTACTCTTGCAAAGTGGGTGAATAGTGCTTTGGTTCTAGCTTTTAATACCCAGGAGCTATTCTGGTGCATGTAACACCCCCGGTGTTACGTTAGCCTAAACCCTGCCATGTCATCATCATCATTGCATGAGCATTCATAATTAGAGAACACAAATGCAAACAACCAAAGTGAATTTATTTAATTTTAGGATTTGTTGCGCTCTTTTATATCGTATGTGTATGTGAATGCCATTAAACTTCACTCACAATTTTCCTTTTAATTATAAAAGCAATCAACTAAAATCAACCTTGATGTTTGCAAGTGTTTGGCTAACCCCGACTCACACCTTAACCGTATTTTACAATTCAAATGATGCAAAAGCGAGAACCAAAATTGAATTCGGAATCCGAATCCCAAACCCTAACCCTAGTTGGTTAAGTGTTGGAATTCGAATTTCATTTTCAATTTCGGTGAGCTAACTATAATTGATTTTATAAATAAAAGTTGCTAACCAGTAGCACTATTTCAAAGTATGAACTTTGTACTTTGAAAGTGTACTGTTGGTTGGGTTTCAAAAGTGCCACAACATCACAAATTATTTGCCCAAGAATCCAATTTGAAAATCTTTTCAAAAAGTTGGATTTTCAAGGTGTTTGTGCCCCTTTTCAATTTCACCTCAAAATATTCAAAATTTGGGAAAACTCCAAAAATACAGTTTGTGCATCCCTTTGAGCTCTACAACTTTGGTATATAAAGTTTTTCAAGTTTTTGAATAAAATTTGAATTAATTTCAAAAGTTATTTGAATTGCAAAGTATCCCCTTTTGAGTTTTAAACTCTAATTCAAAAATTATTTAGTTTCATGAAAAACTCCCTAAATGAAAGTTGTAGATATTGAGAAATAGAACAACTTTTATTTTTATAGATTTTCATCTTTTATTCAAAATTTGAAAGTAATTTTAAAATCCCTAAAGTTAGGGTTTTGCTTTAAATTTTAAATTTGAAATGCAATTCAAAAACTATTTGGAATCTGATAAAACTTCCTTAATAAAAGTTCTAGAGCATAAAATTTTGAGCAACCTGTATCTTTGGAGATTTTCGAGTGCAGTTCAAATTTTTGAAGATTTGGAATAAAAACAGTTTCAAATGCATGGGGTGAGGTGGCGGTGCTACGGTGTTCGGCACGGGAGCGGTATGGCCGCCGGTGCTCTTGCCGGCCGCCGTGGCCGTTCTCACGTCGTCGCCGATTTCACGCAGCGCAACCAACCAGGCTCGGACGCCGTCGCTGAAGGCGCCCTCCACTGTCCGGCCCTCCCCCGCCCCATAAAAGCCCGGAGGAGGGAGGTCGTCAATTTCCCCTCCTTCTTCCTTCCTTGCTCACCGCCCGGCCGTCGTCGATCCTCCGCCAAATTCGAGCACCACGCTGCTCCAACTTCCACAATTGCTTGCACAAAGCTCCGCCATTCCTTTGCGCACGCGCGTTGAGCCGTTAACTCAACCGTGAGACACTTTGGAGGCCGCGCGCGCCATTATCTATCTTCCATTCTTAGGTCGGCCAACCGCTGTGGTGAGCCATCGCCGCCGTACACCCTCCTCCACCCCGCTCAGAGTCGTATTCGCGTTGCGTTGAGTTCGCCTTGTTTGTGCTGGTCGCGTCGGTATGCTTGGCGCCCTTGGGAGGAGCTACAGTGAGCACGATCCACCGGCGGCCGTCTTGGCCGGTGGCCGCCGCGGCCACCGCCCCGAGCGCCGAGGGGGGCTGGCATACATCGTTTAATAGCTTGTTAAGCACGGCGTAGGACGTAGAGTATGTTAGGGCAATTGGTTTCGCGGAGGAGCTTCGCGGGCGAGGGAGCCATCGCTTCACCGCGCCCGTCGTTTCGTCGGCCGAAAGGAAAGGAAGGGAGGGAGGAAGAGGAAGGCGCCGACAGTGTGCCCCGCCTGTCGCCCGAGGGGGAAGAGGCAGGAGCGGGCCGCGCGTGCGTCGCGGCCGCGCGACGCTGGAGCTGGGCCGGGCCGTGTGGTGCGGGCCGCACCGTGAGCCCGCGAAAGGAAGTGTTTTGGTTTTCCTTTTTCCAATTTAATTTTCTAGTGCTGTTTTTCATCTTTTTTGTTGTAAATTTATTTGGGCAGATAAAAATGTGACAAAAATATGTGTGTGCTCCTTGTGATATGCTCTGTTAATGAAAAATACTAACTTTGTTTTTCAGTAACTGTTGGTTGCAATGAAAATTGCTCCTTTAAATTAATAAATACAACTTCCATGATTTTTAATAATTAAAATATAAGTCCAAAAATTATGAAATTTGTTTTGTGTGCTAATTAGATGATAATGATCTTAATTATGAAGTTTGATCATGTTTTGACTAAGTTTTGTTTTATGCTTAATTAATACCTTAATTAATTAGTGTTTAATTAATTAATCCTTTAGTTAATTAGTGTTTAATTAATCTCCAATTAGTAAGTTAATTAGTGGCTTTCAACGACTGTGAAAATGGTTAATAAATTAGTAATCACTCTAATCACCATTAGGGTTGCTTGATTTTGGGATTGAGTGATGACCCTAGGTCATTAACCCTAATGACCTTCGGCATTTTATGTTGATTGCGTATCGTTAGTCCGTCGTCGTCGACGCGCTAGTTGTACCTTCTTGTTGCAACTATACCGTGAAGGAAAGTTGTACTCAAAATAATAAGGAGTTAAGTTGTTTCATCCATGTTGCTCGCATAATGCATCATATCATGCACTCCATCGTATTTAGACATGCATCCTTTCATGTACGTGTAGTTATCGTGAGAGTGAAGATTCTCGTTGATCAAGCTTCAGAAAAGGATTTGAGTTGATCCAAGTTCCGGAGAGAGGGATCCACCGAAGAAGTCGATGTCAGGACTAACAACTAATCTTCTCTGCAACGCAGGCAAGCCCCGGATGCATTCAAACCCGTCCTTGTATTTCGAAAGTTTTTATGATTTCATGTGATGATATAATGCATTAGGTGTAGGAGTTGTGTGCTATCCTATTTTGATGCATTTACTGTACCTTGTTACATTACCCTGTATACCTGTTTTGATTTCGAAATGCTTAGTTGCGCTTAGCCTTGCTACTAGTGTAGGTTTTGATAAATTGTTTTCGAAAGGTGATAACAATACTCCTTGAAGGGAATTTATTTAAAACTCGATGTTGCTTGTTGTTTATCCTTGTTCGACGGGGTCAATGATATACAACAAGAACATGATGATGAGTAACTCGAGACGTCGGTGGAGTGACTTGCATCGGGAGGGGCTATTGCCCCGATGTAGTGTCGCCCACTTTGTCGGGTTAAGGACCGTCCGTTGTTTGGCCCTCGGGATCATGAGATTATTGGATAGTACTAGTCGCATGCTAATGGCGGTAAGCTCCACTTGGACTATTCGTTACTAGAACGGATAGTAGCGTGTACCCATCCTACGATGCACACCGGAAGTGACCGAGCGGCCGTAGTGAGGTGGTGTACTTGTGCACCCGTGCTAGTATGGAGAAATCTAAGCGTTGAGTTGATGTATGTAAGATGTTGAGTCCTCGCATACATCGTGTGGCTAGAAGCCCCCATTTGGGTATATAAAGCGATTCGAATCGTCGTGTGCTCCACGATATGGGAGCCGTGATCCGAGTCCCGGCATCGTAGTAATGATGAAAGTGTGAGAATGAAAGTTTTTGAATCCGGCATGTGTTTGACAAGTGATTGTTAAAGTAAGGACTGGCTTAGTCTCTTTTCGCAAAAGAGTGTCTTTTGATCTTGCTAAAGCCTCACCTTGATTCCTATTAGCCAAAGCATTCCCGAGTCTTCTCCCCTTTTTTTTGGTCGGGTAAGTCTTGGAGTACTTTTTGTACTCGGGGTTCTTTGACCCACATTGCAGGTGTCTTGATTAGTGAAGCTAACTTCGGTCATACCCGGTGGGCTTGGCATGATCGAATATCTCTCACTTGAGGTGTTCCCCTGCGGGTGTTCTACATCTCCTTCTTACTTCCGCAAATTTAGTTAAGTGTTGTTTAATCAAACTCTGATCAAATGTTGTAATCTTCTTTTGTAAATCTTCCGCTACTGCTTTTTTATTTGGATAAAGATGGTGGTAATACTACAATATCTTGTAAGAAGTTGATCCCGGAGGATCGTGGTTTCATCGGGGTTCCACCCGGCGTAGGCGTTTCGAGTTATGTGGTACACAAGTATGGGTGACAGAGGTCTTAGGGACAATGTCGTGCTTGTGGGCCATATAATTTGGAAGGTTCGCGCCACAGTGCACCATCGATAAGTGCACCGAGCTCATTGGCAAATCTTTGAAGTTAGTTGGAAATTCAGACGCACATATATTATTGTGCGGTATGCATCATACATGTGACCCAGTGAGATCCAATGCAAGCAGGACCGAGGTGAGATCTAGGATGACTTATAATTTAGAATGGAGCTAAGCTTTTCTTGAATAATTGAAAAGAAATTTATATGGCATGAACATTTTTGGAGATAAATATAAAATCCAATTGTCTATATCCATTTGGGATATGTGTAGCCAAATGTTACATGAGCTCCTAGACTTAAAGCTTCAAAGGCGAGGAGCATAAAACAATAAGAAAGAGAGCTTAATAAGGACTAAAAATGCTACTTAAGACCACGATTGACAACTTCTCCATCCTTGCGTTAAACATGTTTGATCTTGCATATGAGCAACTCTCCATCTCATATCTTCAAGCAGCACTCTTATTCATCTAGTGAAAATAGCACACGTCTTGCTTCAACTTAGATGCTTAGCAAGGAAAAGCCATGTCCATGTGGGACAATAGTGCAACCCATCTTCTTCTTCCGTAAAAATGGCGTTACAAAATGTTTTTCTTTTGGACCACCAACAACACATGAGAGAGCAATATGTGTTTTTGACAACACAAAATGCCAAGCTTTATTCATCGATAAGAGTGTTACATCATTTACGAAGAGTGCAAGTAATAAACATGGATTGTGAATCAACCCAAGTACAAGAAGTTCTACAACTAAAGCTCGACGAGCCAGCTCGTGAGCAACTTGATTCACTTCTCTATCACAATGCTCGATCGTAGCTATTGGAAGATCTTTCCCTATATTGTAGCAAACCTCAAAGATTGGTGCGACCACGATGCCATGAAGCCACCCTCCATAATTGTGTTGACCACTTCTTGGCAAGTCCAACAAGTACCATGAAATTGTTGTAGCCAATTTGATTCACTAAGTTCAAACCTTCCTTCAAAGTATAAGCTTCTACCATTGGAGCGTCTAGTACCGCCAAAAGGAAACTCATTGATGCAGCAATGAAGCCCCCACTTGAGTCTTTGATGACCACACCCAAGCTTCCAATTTCAGCACCGAACCTAGCATCAATGTTTACCATCATCTTTCCTTGAGGAGGTTTCTTCCAACCTCTACGCACCTTAATTGTCATGCCTTGGCTCTAATACAGTTACACGACAAAGTTGTAATCGGCATGCTAGATCGGGAGGCATTCTGGATTGACTCTCCATGAACAAATCCTCTCTGTTCCCACCTAGCTCCACTAGGCCAAATTATTAAGAGATGGTACTTTCCTTGCATCTTCGATTACATCTTCTGTCATTTGTTGTCCCCATTTATCACTATTTGTTAGCTCTTCAATACACTACAAAATGCCTAGATAGTTCCAAACTGATTTTGCTCGATCACACATGAACATCATATGCTTTAAATCTTCTAGCCTGGACGGATACATTGGACAATCCGCATTTTCACCGATGTGGCGATTGAACAGTATGCCCCTACACAGGACAAAGCCATTAAGTACTCGCCAACCATATATCTTGGTATGGATAACTTCCAAAGTCTCTCCCATACGTTTCTATTACCTACATTAGCACCATCATCAAACTATAATGTCCATTAGCAATGATATGCACCTTACTGAGAACATACCCGACCGATTATATTGCCAAGCAACCACATCCTCCCTTCCCAGGGATAGAGGAATTTAGAGAATGTTTTGTACATCAAGAGGCAAGAATAGTGATATCAAGAGATATTTGTCCCAAGTGCCATTGATTGGATTGATCAACTCATCAACAGTGGTTACCAGGTTTCAGCCTCTGGAGTTTAGATCTTTAGCTTTGGACTTCATGGTATCTAGTTATCACTCCAAATGCTAATTTGTGTTCCATCTCCCACTCGCCGTATGTACCCCTTCTTGAAACATTCAAGTCTAGCAAGAACACTCGCCAAGTGAAAGAACTACCCAACTTGTCCTTTGCTCGAGTAGACGACCATCCGAATAATATTTTGCCCACAGGACTCTTTCGAGAAAGAGAGTTGGGTTCGAGAGCAGACACCATACTTGCTTTGCTAACAATGCAAGATTGAAGTTGTCCATATCACGAAATCACATACCTTCTTTCTATTTTAGTTTACAAAGCTTCCACCAACCTCGCCAATGGATTTTTTTTTTTTGTCATTATCATCAACCCACCGAATTGCAAGATTGCGTCAAGTAATTCCATATTTTTAGGAATTTTAAACACCATCATCGCATATAGTGGTATAGCTTGAGCAATGGACTTGATTAATATTGCCTTCCCACCCACACTTAGGATTTTCTCCTTCCATCCCAAAATTCTTTCTCGCACTCGATCAATTAAGTGGCGGAAACAATCACTCTTGTCTGCACCAAAGCCGCTAGCCCCAAATATTTATCATTTAAGGACTCAATCAATATGTTCAATATATCCCAAACCTCTGTCTTCACCTCCACATCTGTATTCTCCGAAAAGAAAGTACTGAACTTTTTCCTCACTCAACCTCCGCCCGTGAGTTAGCACAATACCTATCCAAAACTCCTTTGATGCATTCAACATTTTTGCGATTAGCTTTCATCAAGAGAAGTGAATCATCAGTCAATCCGCGAGTGGGGGTAATGCGAAGGTGCAACCCTACAAACCGAGACACCTTCACGGTCCCATCGTTCCTCAGGCCCTTTCAACATTGATGATAAGCCTCTCGCCACCAATAAGAAGAGATAGGGAGACAATCGATTGCCTTGCCTCAACCCATGACTTGGCACAAATTCCTCTGTTTCTATTTTGTTAAATCGGACACAATAGCTCACTAAGGATACACATGCCATAACAAGCTGCATCCACCTTTGGTCGAAGCCCAATTTCAACATAATTCATTTGAGAAACAACCACTCCACCCTTCTGCTTTATGTATATCAAGTTTGATAGCACATAGACCTGAATTTCCCTTCTTCCTTTTTATAGCATGCACACATTCATAAGCTAGAACAATATTATATGTAATTAAGCGGCCTGGCACAAAAGCACTTTGATGCTCACTAAATCACTTATAGACTACATTGCGTAGACCAATTGGGTGAAATTGTGATACCTTTTCTGGGTTATCTACTTTCAGGATAAGGAAGATGTCCTATTTCCATCCTTCCGGGATCATGCACGAATTAATAGCATGCAGCACCTCTTTGATAAGATCCTACCAAGCATGTTCCAGAACATTTTAGAAAAAAATTGCATGCATGTAGAGCTTTCAAATCACCTATATTGAATAAGGCCTTCTTTGCTTCCTCATGAGAGAATGGAGCCATAAGCAGCCTAGTTCATGCCTCGAGACCTTTTTCTCGTGCATATATGCAAACACCAACTCATCCACCACTTGTACTTCATTAGTAAACAAGTTTTCAAAATATCCCTTAACCATGGTTTTCATATCATCAAGGTTTTCATGATGCACCCCCTGACCATCAACCTATGATTTAATAGTATTTCTTCTCTTCCGGCTCGTAGCAAAAATTTTGGTAGAAACTAGTGTTGCGATCAACATGCTTGAACCAATTCAGCCTAGCACACAATAGCTCAATCCTATTAGCCGGAGATTTAAGCCCTTCTCAATCCCAAGCGTGCAACTCCTCATGCACTGCTTTTGCTTTACTAATGAAGCGAGGGCCCTCACCTGCTGCAATGCCCACGCCCATGCAGCAGTAGACTACATCCTAAAACAGTCTTCTCTTGTAGCCATCGGCCTCAAATCTTCTTAGTGTCCCACCGACACTAATGTTCGAGGGGACGTGAGACTCCATATCTATGATCAGTGGCCTGTGATCTGATTTCGTCATTCCACCATTCACCATTAGTCAACCTCCCCCTTTGCCAAGTGAAGCTATCCTTACAGAAGCTCATATCAGATAGCTCACAGTCAATTAAAGCATCATGGAAGGCTTCCATGAATCGTTGAGGGTGCGGATACCCGCCCTCCTTCATGTGGTTGAATTAAAATACCCCAAAGCTAACCACTGCCTCTCTATCATGCCTTTCAACGTCCTCAACAATGTCCAAGTATTGTCCATATGTTCCCAACGTGGAGATGCTCATAGCCCAACCTCCTCAATTTTTCTGCCTTAACCTCTCCCATATGAGTTTTAGAAAGGAAAACATATCCGGCTTCTTGCACCTTTGGATCTCCGGAAAGAGCGCGCATTGCCCGGGCACTATTTAGCCGCAGGGCAGTTCCATGCTAATATTATTGCATCTAGTGACCCTCCATCGCGGAGGGCGCTGATCCTAAAGAATTTGTTGGATTGCCTGCCACACTTGTTCTAAGCCTTTCCTTGCTCTTTCAATAGAGTCACAGGAGATTGAGTAGGTCCATTCTCCAATAACTTCGCTTTCCCGGCCATCGTGTCCAAATTTCCAGGGCTCGTATTTTCTACATCAACCACATCACGCTTTCTACAAGAGAGTTCTTTGTTCATATCATCAACATCCTCCTCATAAACGTCTATATCATCAATATCATCTTCCTTCCTAGCTATCGTGATCCCGACCACGCCCTTGCAGACCACCTCTTGTTCTTCCTTCTCTCTCCTATCACTTCTACTACCAAATGTCAGAAAAATTGACCCAATGACCTCATTGAAAATCCTCCTCCTTATGCAATCCATCCCCACACTCCATCACGTTGTGACCAATCAAGCCACAAAAGTAACAGAAAATTGGTAGTTTCTCTTACTGCACCACAAACTTCCTTTTCTCCTTTAAAGTAATAGCAACTACACGGATCAATGACTTCTCAATATCCACGAAAACCGTTGCACATAGGTAGTAGCCGAGTTAATCTTTCCATCCATCACAATCACCCCCATGGGTAATTCTCCAACTTTCTTTGCCACTTTCTGCGCTACTCTCTCTATTCCAGATTGTAAGTCATTATAATGATCTTGAAGAGCCAAAGCATCTCAAATTTAACTAAATTTATATGATAAAATAATAATACTTATAATAATAAATAATTATCATTAGATTTTTTATTAATTATAATTTCATAATATATATTTAATTTTATAAATCTTTGCAATTCTCCCAACACATGAGAGAGCAATATGTTGCATGAACAACACATGGAGCAGAGCAGCGCATTCATGTGTTGCTGGTGCTGAGTTGCTGGAGAAATCGTTTTTATTTTCGGACGCCGCGGCTGTGGCGTTACAATTAATCTGTTGCATGAAGCAAAAGATTCCTGGCAGCTTTGCTTTCCGAACCTTGAC
The DNA here is from genome assembly GCA_015844335.1 of Chrysopogon serrulatus. NCBI lineage: Eukaryota > Viridiplantae > Streptophyta > Magnoliopsida > Poales > Poaceae > Chrysopogon > Chrysopogon serrulatus. The sequence goes on from JADLZL010005814.1 coordinate 93,745, forward strand.
GCCGTCGCCTTGATCGATCCACTGGAGCTGGAGGGTGGCATCGTGCACTACTACAAAAAATCTTTTGCAAGGCACTTTGAAATAGGCCTCGGAGGCGGTTAACCCTAAAAACCGCCTCGGTTAATTCCTAGCATTAACCGAGGCGGTTATTTTTCATTAACCAAGACGGTTATAAAAACCGCCTCGCAAAATTGATTAACCGAGGCGGTTTTCTTTAAAACAACCGCCTCCAAAAACAATCTATTTACTGAGGCGGTCGTGTTATAGCAACCGCCTCCTTAAATGTATTTACGGAGGCGGATAAATATAAGAGCCCGCCTTGGAAAAGGCCGGGGCCCATGAGGCCCAGGAGAGGCCCGATAGCCGTCTACATATAAATACACCGAGTTAGGGTTAGGATTTCACTTGTTCATCCATCTCCTCTCCCCTCACTCCAAAGATCCGGGCCGGCGGGCGACTCTGGGCAGCCGGAGCCCGGGCGTCCCTTCCCTCTCTCTCTCCTTGCACCCTCCTCTCTCTCCTCGGCGTCCCTTCTCTCTCTCATGTGGTGGCATCCAACGGCGGCGTGGCTTGGCGGGCGGTGCTCGCGGGCGCCCCCGTGGGAGGCGGTGGAGGCGCCGGCGCGCATGGCGGCCGGGGCCGGTGGCCTCCACCACGGCGGGGCGGGCGGCGACGGCGGCGGATGCCCCGTCGGCGGCGGATCCGGCGGGTGGTGGCGCGGATCCGGCCTCCTCCCCCCTCTCCCCATGGCGGATCCGGCGTGTGGCGGCATGGATCCGGCCTCCTTCCCTCCCCTCCATGGCTGCACGGGTGTTTGGCGGCGCGGATCCGGCCTCCTCCCCTCCCTCCATGGCGGATCCAGGTGGGTGGTGGCGTGGATCCGGCCTCCTCCCCCTCCCCCTCCATGGTGGATCCGGCCTCCTCCCCTCCCTCCATGGCAGATCCAGCGGGTGGTGATGTGGATCCGGAGGCGGTGGGCGCATGAGAGACGCCGGACGCTGCTATGGCGGCGCCGGGGGCGCGAGATCCAGTCTGCGGCGGCGCGCGGGACGCGGGGCGGCGCGATGCTAGGGGCAGCACCAAGCAGCGGGCTCGCCGGTGGGCTCCGTCGTGGGCTCGCTGGGCTTTTGTTTTTTTATTTTTTTTAAATGATTTACCGAGGCGGTTTTTGCAACCGTCTCGGTTAATGCCATCATTAACCGTGACCTTCACTCCGAGGCGGTTGCAAAAACCGCCTCGGTTAATCGATTTTAACCGCCTTGCAAAATCTTTTTAGTAGTAGTGGTGGCCGCCGAATCGCATCTACTATTTAAACTAGGTAGTGTGCCCGTGCGTTGCTACGGGACAACAATTTTTATTCTAAAAACACACGGATCGCATGATAAGATAACAATACTACAAAATTAAATATAGTTGCTAAAGACAAAGATTGTAAAATTAACATAGCCACGAAGAGCGGTGTCGCAACTCACATACTCTGTAATATAGACCTTCCAGTGATGTGTCTAAGATAATATTTTATATCGGTAAGAAGGTGTCTCTGGTATCAAGATATAAGATCTCTATAGATAAGCACCTGCAACTTTGTCGGGCTGCGTCGCAGGTGGCTCCAGCACACCAATGCCAACCCAAATCATGTAGTTTCAGAAAGTAGCTGTCACAGGCTTGCAATAATGAAAATCCAAAAAGAATTAAGTTCTCAGCAAGAAGCATGAATGGAAACACTACAGTTGTAGTTTTTAGTTATTTATATAATCATTTATACAAGAGCGTTAGAATGAATTTGATCATAAAATTTTGAGGCACTGTGATCTCCCCCACAGTCTTTTTCTTCAAAAAATTTGATATGTGTAGTTTTTAGTTTTTAGTCATTTATATGTGGCGACGAAGTTACCCTCAATATTGATTGAACCTACAGCCCGTGAATCTTTACGTAAGCATGACCTACAGGAACACGAATATGACTGAACTGTGTAGAAACTGAATGAACCTATAGCAAGTGGCCACATAAAAGTAACTCTAAATTCTGGACCACTCTAAATTTGGAAAGAAGCAGCTGAATTTTTAGCATTAATGACTTATAAAAGCATGAGTTACCAGGTGAACAAAACTATAGAGAGAGATGAGATTTACGATTGATTTCATTATGTAAAAGTTTACTATGATGAAGCAATTGGAAGAATGTTTTTAGAGTTACAGGTTACAATCTTCAGTACTGTGGTAGTGATATAGAAAATTAAAATGAGTGATAACAAAATATTAACTCTGACTGTCCCATCATCACATATTCCGATCATATCCAAATGCAGAAGGGACCATTCAGTGCAAACTACAAAGCACACAAAACTATAGGCGTAAATCCTGTAAAGCACATGGTTGTGCACATTTCCGCATAATAATCTTTGAAATGATAGAAGTTAGCAGGCATAATACATGTACACTGTAATTAGATCAGATCCGACAACAAATAACCAGTTATCTTAGGTTAGGGTTGGGTTCTTGATTTCGCATAGAAGGAAGGGGTTGGCACACCTGGCGGAAGCAGCCAGCGAGGGTGCGTCGAGGCTTGGAAGAAGTTTGTTTTGGTCGTGATGTAGTCCTCGGGCCCTCCGCCTGCTGCGCCTAGCTCTTGCTGCTGCTCGACGGATGCAGCCCTCCGGCGATGGCGTCGGGCGGTGGCGCCAGCGGTGGCGGTGGCGGCGACGGTGTCCGCGTCGACGTTCGATGCCCAGCGGTGGCCTGTCATGGTTGACTCGGCGCCGTGGAGGCGGATGCGCGTTCAACGGCGTCTAGGTGGATGCCCATCCTTCAGCGTCCGGCGACGGCCTGTCCGGGTTGACAAGGTGGCGTGGAGGCGGTTTCGGCGACGGAGACCGCACATGCCGCCCCTTTCAAAGCCAGCAATTCTAGGGACAGTTAACAAAAATATCCAATTATTTAGAAAAAATACTAATAAATTGGGCAGGAATACATAGTCCGATCTAAGAGCTACCAGCAAAAACACCGAATGACTGAATCTAATATCTTTGAGAAGGCTGCCTAGCTTGTGCCGTCCAACAAAATCTGAATTGAAAGATGGACTACGATGAAATGATATTATTGCTCCAAGTTGACCTCGCTCGGTTGTGCGCGGAGAATAGACACAAGCTTTTATGTGACATGGGAGAACAAATTACGTACTGTATAGCTGGAAGAAGGATCGGGTTGCCTCCGGCCGGAGAATGGAGACGACGCGCTCCGCTTGCTCCTTGTTTGCCCTGGCGAGGCCTGCGTTTTGCAAGTCCGATGCGTGATTTGGCACGGGGCCGGTGGCAACAAAAAAAGGAAGTGTTTTTTCTATGGCAACTTTCTCAATTGCCAGGCAATTAACTTACCCGTGATTGAATGAGAAAGAAAAGGAAAGGTCCCAATTGCATGCATAACGGAGGGACGGAGAGAAAAATCGGCATCGGCCTTACGCACGAAAAAAAACCAGAGATATAAATCGCGCTAAATCGTAGAAGGCAGAAGGTCCCACGATAGAATGCCGCACCAAAACAATGTCCACTCTTTAGTCTTTTTAGTTGTATATATGTAGTATAGAAGACTTTTTAGTTGTAGAAGATAATAAAAAAGATAAAATTTCAGCTCATTTTATTCTAAAAAAGTCTTATTTTTTTGTCCATCTATTTTTTTGTACAACTCTATAATTTTTTTTCCAATCGTCCGAACTTATATATAACTCATGTTTATATGAGTTACAAACCTCGCACGATATAGAAGTCGGTTCTAAAACGGATTGGTTCATATATTTGACTCGGACTTATCATCCTCGTTGGCAGGTAACATGTCTCCTATTCCGTTTTTAGATTATAGCCATATTATTTTCTTGCATGGTGATGAAACAAAGACCGAACCACGTTGCTCTCCTACTCAAAATAGTATAGTGCCCGTGCTAACGTCACGACTTCATTTAAAAGATGCACAAAATAAAAACAAAACCACTTTTTTCATAGTTTTATTTCACGGAATTGTATATGATCATTTATTTAATCTAGAAAACACTTATGTGTAATGTCTCGCCTCAACCATCTAGAACTGAGAGAAGGAAGTGGTAGGCTCGCCAACTCGCTGCCACCCTTGCCTCGCCCCGACCCCCCCTCTGTCACCGGCAGCTCCGCTGGCCGCACCACCAACATCGTGGCACCTACCGAGCCCCCCGGCGATCTACATCACCAGAGCTTCCCTGCCTCCGGCGCTGGTGGCTCCACCTTGCCACGTAGCACATCGTCGTACCCAGCGCCGCCAGTGATCCAGGCCGGCTACTCCGCCTCTTGCCTCCCGCCCCTCGCCCAAACCGCTGAATGTCTTCAGGAGGCACTGGACAATGAGATTGGATCATTTCCTTGCACAAACCCAACACCACCGTTCCAGTTCTCAGGAGGCTGGATATGCAAAGAAACACTTAGTATGTCATAGATGTCTTTACAAATAATGTGCTACTTAGTAGAATGTAAAGCAGATTTCTTAGCATAATAACTTTAGAAAATAGAGAATAATAGAGCAAGAAAGTACATTCAGATATTATATATCCAATCAAATATGGAACTATCTGAAGCAACACCAGCACGTTCCACCTTTAATTGCTGATCTTGTCAATTTGCCACTATTTGCTCTTCATCCTTCTTAAGTCTTCCTTCTTCCTATGATATCTGTACAGTGATAAAGGTCATATGTGAATTTAGCTTAGACACGGTCAATAGAATCACACTACCTGAGTTCATTTGAAGATCGAAAAGGACTGTTAAGAGTAGCTAACTGTTTAATGATTGAAACCTTAGGTCCGTTTCAGTGAAGCCCTCTTCAACTACTATAAAATATCCTTATGTTGAAAACTTGCATTACAGGAGTGGTATTACTACATTGTTTTTCTTTCTCAATTTTGCTTTATTCACCCTGATGATAATGCCTAAATGAGCATTCCATATCCAATAGTAAAAGGAAAAAAACAGTTTTCAACAACAGAAAGAAAACAATGTACAAAAAGGTTTAAAATTTATTTCGGCGATGCAAAGAAAAGGTTTAAAATGGAATGCCAACTGAAAAAGGTATAAAGGATAGTATTGTATGGAGCATTGCAGATATCCAGCACTATACTTCAAATGTAACTGACTTTTTTTTTTTGTCGATATACCTGAATAAGGGATTTCAAATCGTTGCTTGCTGACCCTATATGCACATCCTTTTATCTGATATCCAGACCTTTGCATGCACAACACCAGATCCTCACCCATACCCAAAAAGAACAGTTACATTCTCAACATTTGGTGGTCCTGCGGCCAGGCCAGATCGGTGCTCTCTTGGTCAAAATCAGGAGCAAAACCAGAGTGTTAGACAATCCTGAAACTCCAATCATATATCCATCAATTATCTTGGCTAGCTGAGACCAAACCTCCCTAGCTGGCAGATTTTTCCATTTCATTTAGAATCAGTAAAGCATTGTTCAGAGAAGACAATGCCAAGCTTGAATTGAAATTATTGAAGGTGTAGATAGCATACCAGGATTGTTCATTAGTGGCGTAGGGCAACCCTTGTGCGATCGGATTGCACGGCCTGTTCTCCTGTAACTACATCGTCCTCAATCATTGAACAAAATTTTCTTCCTTCGCTTTTCTTCTTTACTGATTACAAGAACAGAACACAATTTCTTCAGTCGGCGCCATGAACAAGGACAAGGATCAACATTGTAAGGTGTTTTAAGGAACTACACACTCAATAACAGAACACAAAATTCCTGCTAAACAGAATCCTTACTTTGCAGCTAAGAACAACCCAGCGGTCCAGATGATTATGACAAATCGTCTAATAATAAAACACTTATTATTAACAGCTTAACAGCTAAATGTTTCATTATTCCTTTTAATAAGGACTAATTAGCAGCATGGAGTCCAAAACCAGGATAATAAGTTTTTCTGATAAAAGCGGTGACAATAAAATCAGTTTGAAAGACGAATTAATGATTCAATTTTATGAAGTGAACATACAGTTTTTGTAGAACATCTTGAAGGGATCAACACTATAGTGGTGTGCTTATGAAGGCACACACATAGAGTTCCCACTGCAGCCCTTCCTTCACCGATCTGGAGAACAAGCTGATGATCAGAGCCTCACTTCGCAAGCCGCAGGGAGTACAATCCTTAAGATAAAAGACTGCTCATTAGTTGCAGCAGTTTCTTAGTGCCTACTAAGCAGTGTTAAAGAATGTTATTGGCCTTTCTGGTGAGTAGGCTGAGCGTTAGAATCATAGCAGCTCATGATAACCTCGCCAAAGATGATTTAGTTGCACATTAATCATAATTGCAGAGCAGATAATTTGATATGTAAAAGCAATTTTGTTACCAGAGAGTGGAATGGCTCATCTGAATAGGCAATGCAAGATTAATGTTGTCTCGGTTAAAATCTATCTGAAATATTTATAGTCTCCAGAAAACGCTCAATAATGAAAAACATACCTTCAAACACATATCATCAATTCCCTTGGTGGTCAACACCACATTAGCTCCAGGCCTTCAGCCTTGAGAGCAAGTAATAGGGATTACCATTCGAGACCTGAAAATATAATTGCAAGGGGCAGGGCCGCAGCATCCGTCAGTGGAGGAAGCTCCGACGCAGGATACAGGTATGGAGGTACCCCGTTGACTTGCCCTTCTCCACCTTCATGGGGGCCTCCCTGTGCGTGGAGCACGACCGCAGGTGCTCCCCCGCAGCAGCCTGGCCGACTCGGGACCGCTGCTGACCCGACGCTTCTTCGTCGCCGCCGCCTTGGCGGATGTCGCGGGCTAGGTCTCCTCACCCGATGACGGCAGGGACGACCAGCACGACGCCATTGGTGCTCGGGTTTGGGGATGGATTTCTCTTGTCCCGGTTGCCGTTCCCGCGGCGTCGCATCTTGGGGCACCTCCCCGCGGCGGGGTTTGCTGCTGCTGCAGCGGCGCACGCGGTATCATGGGATATCTAGGGTTTGGGGAGCGGGGAGGCTAGCGCAGAGGCGGATCGGATTGGGGATGGGTCTCTCTCGCAATTTTCCTACGTGAGGATGATCTCCGAGCGGCTGGGGAAGAGCGCCTCGCGCGGAGACAGGGAGCGTCGCGGGGGAAGCCTCGCCGCGGGCTTCAGCGCGCCGAAGCCTTGCATTCGTGGCCGTAAGATATCGTGAGGGATGATTAAGGGCCTTAGAATTTGATGATGTTGGATTCTTGGGTGCATTTTGTTGGGTGCGCAAGGTTGAAGGCTCTCAGTGGGGGACGTATTCTTGGATGGACGGAGTATAATTTAACTATAGTAGAGATACTCGTTCGGCCATTCCGTGTAGTAGTCAAGTAAAGAGACCCAAGGGTGACACGAGAAGACCAGGGAAGCCACAAAATTTGCAGCGGCAATGCAGGACGCCGTGGCGGCCCACGGCCCCAACAATGCCACCACCGCCAATGCCGCGGCCACCTTCTACTGCGCCGCCACTGGCGTGTACGCGAGCACGCACGCTCCGGTGGCCCTCCCCTCCGACCCCTCCCTCTCCCTCGTCCCGCACATCTTCGCCCGCCTGCCCGCCGCTCGCCCCGACGCCCCGGCCCTCCCCTCGACGCCGCCACCGGCGCGGCCGTCTCCAGCGCCGACCTCCGCCGCCTCGTCTCCGCCCTCGCGGCGGGCCTCCGCCGCCGCCGGGGCCTCCGCGGGGGGCGACGTCGTGCTCCTCGCCCTGCCCAACTCCGTCGCCTTCCCCGTCGCGTTCCTCGCCGTTCTCGCCGCCGGGTCCGTCGCCACCACCATGAGCCCGTCCAGCGCCCCCGCCGAGATCGCCGCCAGGGTTCGGGACACCAGCCCCGCGCTCGTGTTCGCCACGCCCGACAATGTCGGGAACCTCCCGCCGTTGCGCGTCCCCGTCGTCCTCGTCCCCGATGCCTTCCACCTCGCGGACGACGGCGCCGCCGACTTCGCGCCCTTCCGCGAGTTGCTGCTGTTCGACTCCGAGCCACTGCCGGCCCCTCCGGTGGGCCAGGACGACGCGGCCGCCATCCTCTACTCGTCGGGGACGGGCGGCCGGAGCAAGGGCGTCGTGCTCACGCACCGCAACCTCATCGCCACGGTCGAGCTCTTCGTGCGCTTCGAGGCCTCGCAGTACGCCACACCTGCTTGTGACAATGTCTACCTGGCGGCGCTGCCCATGTTCCACGTCTACGGACTCTCGCTCTTCGCCGTGGGCCTGCTCTCGCTCGGTTCCACGGTGGTCGTCATGAAGAGGTTCGACGCGGGCGACGCCATTAAGGTCATCCACAGATTCAAGGTCACGCACTTCCCGGTCGTTCCGCCCATCATGGCGGCGCTGGTGCACGCCGCCAAGCCAGCGGCAATGCCTTTGGAATCCTTGGTGCAGGTGTCCACCGGTGCAGCGCCGTCCAGCGGCAGACTCATCGACGACTTCGTCAAGGCTTTTCCCCACGTCGATCTCATTCAGGTGCCTGCCTGCCTAGTGCCTACACCACCCAGTTACTTCATTCGTCTGTTTTCGTTGGTACCTTGTACATGTTGGTTATGCTTGATGGGGACGGCTTTGCTTTGGTAATAGAGTATGGAACAGAGCTGCGCACAATCTGGGAATCATTTTTTTTATAGGAGAAATTTCCAGTCTACTCAAATATATGCCCTGCACTGAAATCTGAATAGTCTTCTAATAGGTGAAAAAAATGTTACCCATTTACTTAACAGTAGGAAGCCATGCAATATTTTAGTAGTGGCAGATAGTTTAAGACAAGTGTCGACTAGCTGAAGACAGGTGTCTATATTCGACATGGGTCTTACATGCTCATGAGTGCGGCTGTCCGAGTCAGTGGTGCAAGTGTCTTAGGTGCCTGTGTATTAGGTGTTTGAGGCTGCGTTTGGTTCGGCATTGTTTGTGCTGTCAAAAAAACAGAATGTAAATCTAATAGGTAGAATTAGAAACTTTTTTTTTTGCATACAATTTTCGCAACACCTTGGACCTTGCTTTTGGTATTCTGCTTCTACTTTTCCAAATGGGTGGAAATAGAGAGATGTTTTACAAATGTTATAGGAAGATAAAAGAGAGGTGGTTTCATAGTTATTTTAACCAAACAACTTACAACCTTTTCACAGCTGGACAAAACAGATCCTGACTTATCAAGTTCTTTCTAGACAATGTCAATCGCCACTAGGCTGACGTGGGTGTAGATTGTCTGATTCAGTAAAACAAAAAAAAATGGATACAAATGTCTAGGTAACACTAAGGCCTTATTTGGTTCTCCTAAAAAGTGTGAGTGAAAATAAGATGCAAACAAGTGGATTTAGGGGGGGGGGGGTGTCGTCCTTATAATCCAACTTCCAAATTGCAGGAATCTAACTATTCACCTCCACCCTACTACTTATAACCATTGTCTAGAATTTAGGGATTTAAACACTCACTTTTTAAAATCTAGAATCTAGATTCTCAATCACTATTTGCATAATCTTATGATCTTGTGCCTTGTTAAGAATTTTAAAATTAACCTTCCTGTTTGGGCATGCCTGACATGCTAAAATGCTAAAATATGGAAACCGACGCCGGTCGGCATGCCAAATGCCACCTAGAATCGACACTTGTGTGTGGTGCCTGATTTGACTAAAACAAGGACACTAGCATATGGGTAAGACTAATAGAAACTCTAAATATGATCCCATGCCTTGTTTAGAATTTTTAAGTTGACCTTCTTAGTTGAGCATACCTGATGCCCTCATCACCTATCACCTCACTTGGACAAAGGTTTTTGGGACATGGCAAATATTTAGTCTGACATAGGGAAAAAAAAAAACTAGGCCACAAGTATCCGAGTAACAATAATACACATAGGGATGGGAATGGACTGGGTCGACCCGCTATATAGTTGACCCGACCTATAAAAAGCAAGGGCAATGGACTACAGGGACTAACCTGAAAATCTAAAATGGGTCAATAGGGTAAGATGAGTAGATCCAATTGCCACATACAGTCCATTTCTTAAAAATTTATTGATCCTCTTCATTTTTCCAAATAAGCACGATTGGCCATAACTTTTAAGCAAGTCTATACATGGAAGTAGATCTAGAAATATCATATTTTGAAAGTGAAAATAGATAAAACTAAAATCATTGTCAACTTGCAAACTTATTTAATTGATGCATTGCTAACAACCAGTGTGTTATCATGATACTTTTTAATCTTTTATCTCATCTTTTTTTAGAGGCATTGATAGCAGAAAAATATTTGGACCCCGTGTACCAATAGACTAGTGAGGCCATAAGCCTTTATGTAAAATTTGTTGACCCATAAACCCCCAAAATTGTCCTTGGGCCACGATGCTGGGTTGGCCCAATCCCATTCATGAATACAGGGCTTCAATTCCAGCATTAGAATTTTTTTTCGCTCACCCCTGAAATTACCGAATTCTGCAAAAATTTAATCAAAATTCCGCTGATTTTTTTTTTAGAGACTTAAACATGAAGCATGATTTCCTAAAATTTTTAGATCTAAACAAAATGTTCACATGATTTATGACTACACATCTATTAAATAGAAGAATATGGGACATAAACAATACAAAATATGAGACTAGAGTTATATAAAACACGTGTTCAGTGTAATTCCTAATTTAAATTTTTTTCTTTTCGCCACCCCTGAAATTAATGAAATTCGCAAATTTTTGAACCCTGCATGAATACACACAAATATAGGTAACATGACCTTCCCAGTTGAGCATGCCTGATCATCTCGTGGTCTGTCACAGTGTCACGGTCACGTGGTGATGTGTACCATTCAGTCTAGCAATTGGGTTTACAAAGATTTTACTCTTTCTTCTAGGAAATGGAAAAGATTTTAATTTTCCCTTGGAAAAAAAACCTAAGAAAACAAAGATTTACAGCAAATTGAAGCATGTGGGGACTCCCTAGATCGCCTACTTCTTCGTGCCCTTTTAGCGGCGAAGTATGGATATTATAGCCACTAGGCCTGCAAGCAGTGATGCCGGATTCCAATAGCAAACTTGCTATTTGGTGGTTTCAGAGTAGGAAACAGGTTGATAAGTCGGGGTGCAATGGTTTTGATTGCCTTGTGCAGTTACTTTGGAAGAAAAGGAACTGGCAAGTCTTTGAGGGGGTTCCTTGTTGAACTATCACTTTAAGTCCTTTATAAAGACTGCTTGTTTTATTAGAAAATAGAGAAACCTCATACTGAAAAAATATTCACTGTCATGCCATGTAATGTGTTCACAGGGTTATGGCATGACAGAATCTGCTGCTGTAGGAACTCGTGGCTTCGATACTTCAAAGCAGAAGAAGTATGCTTCAGTAGGACTCCTGGCTCCAAACATGCATGCAAGAATTGTTCATGTGGAAAATGGTTGCGGCCTGCCTCCAGGCTCTTGTGGGGAGCTCTGGCTCCATGGTCCAGCTATAATGAAAGGTACAGTCTCATGAGTTTAACTGTGGTATTCCACTTGATTACAAAAGTTAGTATTCCCTCCATTCCAACCTTTAGGTCATTCTGGTCTTTCAAGATACATAGTAATGTATATCTAGGTGCGTAGCAAAATTATATACTTAAAAAGTCTGGACGACTTACAATTTGGAACAGAGAAAGTGTCATTTTGCATGCAATCTGTTAAACTGATGTTTAATTGTCAATTAGCACATATGCTTAGTAATTCTTTCAAAGATAATGTTAGGAATATTGCTAATTTGCTATCAAACTTAAACAGGCCTGACTGTGCTTATTTCTGCTGTGAGCTGGTGACTGAAATCCTAATAAGTCTTCACATATGTGTTTAGATTCTGAAGAACGTTTCTTCACAGGTTACTTGAATCATGAAGATTCATGCGCAATAAATGATGGCTGGCTCCGAACTGGTGACATTGCTTACTTCGATTTCGATGGGTACTTGTACATAGTGGGCCGCTTGAAAGAGGTGATCAAGTACAAAGGATTTCAGGTATGCAGGCTTCCTTTAGCAGGCCCAGCTAAAGTGCACTATTTTTGTCATTGTTATTGAATATATTGTATGAGGAAAAAGCTTGGTTGATTATAGGCACAAACTGTTTCCCCATTTTTTTCTGACCGTCTCAGATAGCTCCAGCTGACTTGGAAGCAGTTCTGATCGAACACCCTGGAATTGTTGATGTAGCTGTGACATCGTGAGTTTTAACGTAGCTAGTTCCTGATGTATACTTCATATTTTGCCCTGTGCTTTAGCCTAATCCTTAGAAACTTATGGTTCGACTTACACTGATAGTACTGAGGATGAAGAAGCTGGAGAGATACCAGTAGCCTTCGTGGTGAGGAAATCTGGAAGCAGCCTTTCATGCACGCAAGTGATGGAGTATGTGGCCAAGCAGGTAAGGAAAATACTAAACACCCTGTTCTTTCTGCTTCAACTTGCCATGTTGTCACAATATACATAACACGTCCCTTTCCTAGCTATCAAATTTCAGGCATGCGGTGTAATAAACCTAATAAGTACATATAGATACATGTTGCTTTCACCCAAATAGGACTAGTAACTAAAATGAGGCAGGTATATTAGCAAGTTTGAAGATTGAGGTTGGGTGGTTTGTGGTTGCTGTGCATGCTCCCCACCTGTGCTGCAGTGCTGTCTTTGCTCTTTCTAGATACTGCCATGGGCATGCACCACGATTCATGCATGAGCTGTGCTCTCGATCACTCTCAGGGTACAAGCACCATCTGTTGGGATGGCAATGTGTAACTAACTGGTACTTGCTAGTGAGGTCAGATTATTTGGCACTGGCAGCTCCATATCGTCGTTTCCCTGAAAGAATCGATCCTGGGCCGCCGTAGCTTTCTTATATTCCAGAGAATTGTGCAATTGACACGTCATCTAGTGCTAACTTATCGGGCTGGCATGCACTCCTCCCATTGTTGACTCTCGATCGTTTCCTTGAAGAATAACAATGATACATTCAGTGGTGGGCGAGAAAAAGAAAATCTTGAGACCTTTTCAGAGAGAGAGAGAGAGAGAGAGAGAGTTGCAGAGGAAAACAAGCTAGCGTCAAATAATCTGTTTGTTCCTGACTTTGTCAAGTAAGGTCACCATAATGTATTTGATAGTAATACTGTAATGTAAACCCGTAGGCTGTAGTTGATTGTGTCGCATTCTCAGTCAGATACATCCTGATACCTAGAATGATGGGATTGGAATCGAATCGGTGGGATGAAGTAGAGCTTATTGAATTTTTTTTTTTCCTACTCAAGTTCGTGATTATGCAGGTGTCCCCGTATAAGAAGGTGCGGAAGGTGGTGTTCGTGGAGTCGATCCCCAAGTCGCCGGCTGGAAAGGTTCTCAGAAGGCTTCTCAAGGACTCTCTTGCAGCTAGCGCTGTTGCTGGTCGAACAAGTTATTCCGAGTCCAATTCCATGCGCCATTCGAGACTGTAACTGCCGGCCAGCCAAGCAGGATCTCGGTCGGGCTGCGCCAGCGATTTCCAGCTTTATTTTAAGCTGCCATGGCCTGAATAGGTCTTCTGGACCACGGTTAGGGGCTTTAGGGCACCCATATAGACGAACAATGACCTTTTGGGTTGGTTTGCTTGTTAAGCTAAATTCAAAGTGTGAGGAAGATGTTTTATCTTCTTCTTTTCTCTTTCTTCCTTCCATTCAAGAAAACCAAGCAAAGGTCAAATTTTCCAACAATCTGAAAAGAATTAGCCAAATTCATATTTCAAAAAACGGTTTCACGCTATGTTGGTCCTTGTCCTATAATATGGAGAACTACAGTGGGTAATCCTAACTGTAAATGTTGCCTTCAGATCAAAATAAAATATTCCTCGTGCATACGTCGTCTAGGAGGAATGGAATGTTTACTGGGTTAATTCGTTGGTGCAAGACACGCATGGTATTCTGGAGGCAGTAGCGTGGAAGCTAGCTTTCTAGAGAGAAGACACATGCAATACAAGCAATGCAAAAGGCAGTGAAAACCTGAAGGAATATGCGGTCCATGACCAGGAATGTGCTCCGCTGTGCTGCCCCTGCCGCTGGAAGGAAGCCGGGTGCCGGGCGGGCAGAGGCGGCAGGTGTTGGTTGGCCGCTGGCTTTGCTATCTAAATCTGATGACGACCCGTGTCTTTCTGTACGGTGTATTGTAGTCGTGAACTCGTAATTTTATTTGGCGGGCAGGGATGCTGCTGGGCACGCACTAGCCATTAGTGAGACGGACGGATAAATCAACCAGCCGACCTGTGCCCGTGGGGAAGGAATGGGCAGCAGGAGACGGCAGCTCACCTAACACCGACTAACGCGTTTTTATGTCATCTATAAAAAACGCATTTTTATGTCCTTCTCCTTTATTTATTTATCAATATTACATTCATTTTTTAAAAGGTGATACTGCATAAATTCTGATTTATCAGTTTATGTTGCTTATAAAATATTCACACAATAATTTAGTTAAAAAAGAACTCGACCCGAGGGGCAGAGGTAAGACCTCCTTGAGACATTTATTGGCAGCCGTATGCTTAAAAAAAGCCATCGACAATCACGTATCAAGTTGTAATCATTTTATTTACTAAACATAGCATAAACAGTGTGTGTGTTTCTTAAAAAATATGCCGACTTGGACTTGGGTTTCCTTACCACTGCGCTAGGCATACAATGTAGACAATAAGACACAAAATGAGCAAAACCTTTTGGCTATCATCATAGGGGAAGTGGAAGAGCGGTAATCTATCCATCTCCTTTTCAAAGAGAAGTTTAAAGCTGTTGTATTGCATTTTGATGTTCTTTTCTTCTAGTTTTTTTGGTTTTCTCTTCTCCCTTTTGATCCCTTATTAACTTTGTACTTTTGTTTTCCCCTACTATAATGTATAAAGGTAGAGCATCTACCATATGATACCTGACAAAATGAACAAGGTTTCAAATGTCCAAGTTTTTGAAGTGAATGGAATAAACATGGTCTGGATCGACATTACAATATAACGGGCTAACAAAGAACATGATGAATATGAATGCGCGACCAAAACTCAAACTCTGAGGCACACACGTGATCTTTTATGTCGTCGTTGTGCATGCCCCGGCCCGACATTTTTTCTATCACACATGTTTTCTTTTTTATTTTTCGTTAACATGGCCTAAATAAAAAGAGAATTTCATTAGAGGATAGTACGATTCATTTAAGCATTGGGTAGTACTAGTAGGTCCGTAGGAGTAGGTCTATAATTGAGGTGGGATCATGTTAAGTGGGGGTGCTCGTCTTCCGCGGTGCACGTGCTGACGTGCCTCTGGTGGGGCCCAGGAGACATGTTAAGTTGTGCAATGCTGCCACGCGACAGTAGCAGGCGGCCCAGCCTGGCGCTAGTACGTTCTCTCGCGCGTACGTGCTACGTGTCGGCATGCTCCTTGTTGTGCTTCAGCAGGACCGGCCGGGATGCAGGTCTTCTTGTGCTTCGGGCGTGCGCACACACACACACCGTGGGAGTACTAGTAGTAGGCTATAGTGTGTGGACTCGGCGACTATTCTGCTGCCCACCGCTGCTGCTGCTTCCCTACCCCCACTACTAGCGACAGCTCCTTCCTCTCTCTTCCCCTTCGGCGGTGAGTTGAGGTCAGCCTCAACCAGATACGGCCATTCTAAAAAAAAAAGGAAAAACGAAAATAAAAAAGAAAGCTAGATACGGCGGGCACCAAAACAATACGCGTACCATTGGGATGGCTACAACTACGACCTGCATACGACAGGAGAGAGTCTCCGAAGCTCTCCTCTCCTCACACGGTGGACACGGACACGGACACGGACACGGACACCGTGGAGTGGACACGGGCTTTCGCCGCTCCGCCTCTCTCAATCACTATCCCGCCCCACGGCGGGCCCCACCTGGATCGATCGAGTCCGCGACGGGCGATCCGCGCCTTTTTATTGGCGCGCCTGCACGCGGCCTCGGCCCCCCTTCCCAGCCCAGGGAAGGGAAGGGAAGCCGAACCGAGCGAGCACGGCAGTCGGAGGAAGTCGTTACCGTCTCCGGCCCGTCGCCGCCGAACAGAGAGTAGAGACATGGCGCGCGTCTCCAATGCCAAGAAGCGGCAGGGCGCCAAGCCCGCCGCCGCCTCCGCGGGACTCAGCAGCACCAACACCAACACCAACACCGCCGCCACCAAGAGGAAGGCCGAGGACGAGGACCGCCCCGTGCGCGTCTACGCCGACGGCATCTTCGATCTCTTCCACTTCGGCCACGCCCGCGCCCTCGAGCAGGCCAAGAAGCTGTACGCTCCCTTCTCTTCTTCCCCCTCCTCCTCGCTTTCTCCATCGGCAGATCGCCCCCAATGACAGAACAATCCATATCAATTTGCGTACTACCTAGTAAGTAGATCCGTCGACACGGATGCCTCGGGCTCCAGAGTTTTCAGATTAGATCAGATCTGGACGCCGCCGGCTGCCGGCAGGCGCCCCTTTCTCGCTTTCTGTTTCCCGTACGTTGCTCCTACGGGCTCGTCGTCTTGCGCGTGCCCGCCCGCCAAACCCACGCCGCCCCGCCGCGGGAGTTGACATCCTCCCATCGCCTGGATCTGGATGCGCTTGATTCTATGCGTGCCAGCGCCATCCACCCCTGCTGCCGCGTTTCGCTTTAATTCTGACGTGTTTGTTGTTTTGCGACACCTTTCGCAGGTTCCCCAACACCTATCTCCTCGTCGGATGCTGCAACGACGAGCTAACCAACCGCTACAAGGGCAAGACCGTCATGACCCAGGAGGAGCGATACGAGTCCCTGCGCCACTGCAAGTTAGTAAATACACTACGGACACGCACTTTAACATTTACTAGTACTACCTAATTCAGATTCAGAAAATAAAAGTACAAACTATTGTGATATGATGATGGACAGTCTAGTAGGTGTGTTAGCAATTAGCATGTTCTCTGCAAATGGGTCACTTCTACACCTACCTAGCATGCCCAATTTGACAGTATGGACCTCCTTGTGTGTTGTATTATGCTACTAAAACAGAATCTGAATCCTTGGGTTTCTTTGGTGTGTCATTCAAATATGCATTTCAGAGCTTCCTTTATTCATCAAGTGGTGTGTCTGATTCTCTACCAAATTTATACCAAGATGCATTTTTAGCAAAGGGAGGAAAGGCGGTCTTATAGGGACAAGATGGGGGCAAGGAGACAGTCGCCCGATCCTGTTATACTTACCATCCATAGTTGTCAAGATCTAACAGCACAACAGGGATTCCTAGTGTCCAGTCTAGTTATTTTTTTAGTGCCTGAGGCATTGCTTCAAGTCTCAAGAGCAGACCTCTCCCTTTGCAGCCTAGGTTTCTCATTCTTTTCATACCCTCTAATTGAGGGTACTGTATAATTGCACGCTGTGAATGGAGGTTGAGCAAATTATGCTCTCAGCTTCTTTTTCATGCTAAAACATATTTGGTTAGTTCATCGTCTGTTAAGCAGACCGGACTACGGAGCATCTGCTAGTTATGCTGCATTTTTTTTTTTTTTTTTGCCTTGTTTAGAGTTCCCGTAGTGTTTTGCAACAACTTATATGTTACCATGAAAAAACACTGACTTAAAAAAAGGGGATTTGTATTGGCCACAACAAATATGAGAACTCCACCCAAGCCGCTGTTTTTTTAAGTCACATTATTTATTTATTATAAATAATATAGCTTTGCTCCATCTATGCTCATATATTTGTCTGCTGACTTCTACTTTAGGTGGGTTGATGAGGTCATTCCTGATGCTCCGTGGGTTCTCACACAGGAGTTTATTGATGAGCATGAGATTGACTATGTTGCTCATGATGCGCTGCCGTACGTGTGACCTGCACAACACCTATTTCAGATTCCCCTTTCCTTCCTAATCTGCTCAACTAACTACAATATCTTTCCTTTTAACTGCAGTTATGCTGATACTAGCGGAGCAGCAAATGATGTCTATGAATTTGTAAGTATTCTTTCGCATAGCTAAGGTTGGTTGAACACATCTTCCGTATGCTTTCCACACTCACTGAAAGTATTGTTGGTCTATATGTTAGGTTAAAAAGATTGGAAAATTCAAGGAAACAAAAAGGACAGATGGGGTTTCTACTTCTGACCTCATAATGAGGATCTTGAAGGACTATAATCAGTATGTCATGAGGAATTTAGCACGTGGCTACTCGAGGAAGGATCTTGGTGTGAGCTATGTCAAGGTTAGACACTTCCCTGATGGCACATACTGAAGGGTTATAATCTGGTTTTGTGGTTTTACAAGTAATAACATATCTTCCTCTTACTACAGGAGAAGCAACTGCAAGTTAATATGAAGATTAATAAGCTGCGGGAAACTGTGAAGGCACATCAGGAAAAGGTAACTGTGTTGATTTGAGACACTCATCACTTGACCAATACTTGTCTAGGAACCAGACAACTTTCCATCGCATGGAAAATTATGGTAATCAGTTTACTGATATCTAGCTTTGTATGAAATATATCTTGCAGTTGCAAACAGTGGCAAAGACTGCTGGTTTGAATCATGAAGAATGGCTTGCTAATGCGGATCGCTGGGTTGCTGGTTTCCTGGAGAAGTTTGAGCAACACTGCCACAACATGGTATATATATATATATATATTTTTTTTTTTTAAAAATGTAGTATTCTGAAGTTTAGCTAAATATAATTTTATTTTATACTAATTAGATAACTGAGAGGCCATATCAGGTGTCCATAGTATTAAAGCTCAAACTGATGCCTTGTAATTACTGTTCTCAGGAAACTGCCATCAAGGATCGGATACAAGAGAGGCTGAGGAGACAGTTGAGCAAAGGAATAAGTGCTGGTCTTGTGCAGGAACCGGTGACAGCCTAACAGGTGATGCTGTCAGTGAAGCGTACTCATGCTTATGAGATGGTCTATGCTTTCGTCAGAATGCAACACAGTTGCTGAGGAGGTGGTTTGTGGTGTGATCAAATGGAATGCTGCTTTCGTAAGAATGCAACGCAGTTGCTGAGGGTTTTAGTTTTGTGGTGCATGTGAAGTCTTCCCGTATACAAATGTCTATAGGAGAGGCGTTTGGTGTTTTGGGGCATCGTCGTGGCGTGTTTTATTTGTATCTAACGGGTTAGATTACGAGACAGTTCTTTTGTGGCTACATATCATATTCCATCCATTATGTGGTATAAGAGTCAAAACAGCGAGACGAAATTCTAGATTTGGTACTCTTGAATGTGTAACAATATTGTTGTCACTAAAAGATATATAACCATGGTACAAGCATGACTGCATTCCAAGTGTAACGTAAGCCTCTAAATGGCCATTTGAGAAACATCATCAATACACCATCATAGCGTTTGGGCAATGTACCTTCATAGTTGGTGGCCAAAAATGATTTTGTAAACTATCATCATCGTACGATAAAATTTCTATCTTGAACCATAGACCAGTATCTTTTGATCTTGAACTTCATTCTTTTTTGGCACGGTTTGAAAAAGAGGCAGGCACCAATTTAAAATATTAGATTTAAAATATGAGCTCATGATTTGAGGCTTTATGAACTCTAGCACAAATTTCAGAAAGTGAAGCAGGTTTAGTCCGGCACAAATATGGCTAGTCCGTTTTATTTAACTTCTGCAACCTGCTTATGCTGTCAAAAAATGAACAGTAACAAAATGGATAGATTCTAAAGCCGCTTTCACAAATGCTATTGCCTTCTTAGGCCATGCCCAACGCACCAGGCTGGACTACTGCCCTAGCTACCACATAGGAACAGATTGTCCATGTCATGGCAAATGACTGCCTCGCAGGGTGCCAAAGAAGCCTGCAGAAGAGCCTTGTGCTTCATTTGACATAAAGTAGAGGCTACTGTTTGAGTTCGCGTTGTGACTTGTGAGAGACTGCCCCATGCCAATAAAGCAACCGGCAGAGCGGGCGAGGTCTAGAAAAAGCTGCGAAGTGCAGCACAATCGAAGCCATATAAAAAAAGTATACATATGTTGTCTGCGTTAGGAGGTTGTTAGCCTCAACTAAAATGTGCCTATGTGGTGTTCGAGGCCGCTTACTGCTGCCTGCATTGAACCTGCCCTTACAGTGAGGCTAGGACCAACACAGGCTAACATCGTTGTTAGCCTCAACCAAAGTTCACCCTCCACATAGATGAGGATGCATTTCAGGTGGTTGGTCTTGCAATGCAGGCATACAAGTTGCACTTCACTCTATACCATCAAAAGCACAGCTAGTACAATAAAACTTTATTTTTCTCTTCACTCCATATTTTCCTTTCCCACCATATACAACTTTTTTCCATCATAGCTTGTCCCAACGAGGCCTTGGTAGTGGCATGCAGCTTTTGTCAAAGCAGGCATACACAGCTTCTGTATGCTACTCTAACTCTTTGCGAAGCCAATATTCGACGTGACATGTAACTCTTTGTGGTGACATGGAGGCTAGGCTGCACGCCAGTGAGGAGCATTGAGGAAGCCCTCACTATATTTTCGATACCAAGTTAGAGACCTGCCTCAACAGTCAACAATAGTGGGGTCTATTGTTTCACGAAGGTTACCACCACTGCCATCGTCAAGTCATATATTGTTTTTGTTTCCTTTCTTCCCTATCCCGAGCCACTCTTCAACATGATAAAGAGTTGATAGATCTGATGTACATGAGGAGTACCTACTAGAAGTATACTTGGCCAATTGGGCCGCCCGGTATGGCACTGGCACGGGCACAGCTAGGCACATCATTACGTGGATTTGTTAACATATAAATTGCCTCTAGCTTTTTACACATAATTTTCTTTAAACCCATAATTTCACTGTTGTCCTAGCCAAACAACTTATAGGTTTTCCACAGCTTAGTAGCTTTACCATGTTCCACAATCGAACTTAACACACCCTCAAAATGTTCATACCATGAATTGGTTTTCGTGGCTTTATATGTCCCATGGAACAACAAAAATCAACATTATGTTGGTGCACGACTTTAAATTGGTGTTTTTCTTTTATTGAGAACAACTTTGGATGTACACGTTTGGTTTTTTTTTATCGGCCAAAAATCACTGATTTTTCAATTTTCTTTCTATTCATGGGGTTCCATAAAATTAGATATCAGCTAAAATTTTCAGGTTTTTCTTCTCTCCCACACAGACGGCCTAAATTCACCCGCACTACAAATCCAACACTTATAATGTTTTATTCTTGTATTTGTATGAACAAGTGATGTTTAATTGCTTAGGAATAGTTTCAAGTCAAATTCTATGAATTTTTTGAAAACAATTTGAATGTTTTTTTTTTTTGAATTTGGTCCTATATGTCCTGTTTATCCTATTTATGGCCTTCGATAAATTTGTATAATACAAAACAGGTAAAATCTTGGTGGGTAGTGTTCACTGAACAGACCACAGGCCCTTTAACGTGTTTTGTTTTGTTTTGATTTTTGTTTTGAGGATGATTGAATCGACTTGTTGGTAAGGAACGCGGCACGTTCATCGTTTGCGCGAGTGGCCGGGCCCGCAAGGCCAAGCTTTTTGGGCCAGGCCTGTGGTTTCATTTGAGAGGGCTTGTGGCCCAGGGTCCGCACGGGTGGTGGGACAGCCTAATCGGAGGGGGTGGAACCGGCGGAAGCCGGTGACGACGGCCGGCGGCGGCGCGGCGCGGCGCAACTTGCTAGTATCCTGGTAGCCTCTTGGTTGCTTGGTACTCCGCTCCTGCCGTCGCTTTGCTTCGAAGAAGACGACAAGAGAATCAATTGCTCGATCAACGATCAGGTGAGGTGAGGGTCTCAATCCCACCAACCCCATCCTCGCTCACTGCCATGCCGATAGACAATTTCTAGCCACACTTCCATTTTCAGCAGCTCCCATCCAAACCCATCCCCGACGAATCGAATCTCCGTCGCCACCTTGCCTCGCCTCCGTCTGCTAGTCCGGACGAGGGAGGAGCCAGACATCCGTGATCAGTCAGCAAGAGGGCCGCCGCCTCTTCCTCTGCACTCCACGAACAACGATTCCCGATTCCATGGCCGCGACCGCCATGATTGGGATCACCACTTTACGTTGCCGCCACGACCCGCTCTCCACCCTTCCCCGCGCCACGTCGGCCGTCCCTCCCGCACGCTTCCTCCTCAAAGCCGCCGCCGACGCAGACTGCTCACTCCCCGTTCTTCTTGCTGCTCCCCTTCCTCCTCCGTCACTCCGCGCCGTGTCCGGGTCCGGGTCAGCCCAGCAGCAGCATTCAAGCGCATCCCTGCCGGCGACACCAGCTTCATGGGTCCAGCCAACAGTGGCGCCACCATGCTTAACCGATCATCGTCGTCCGACCTTCGCCGCCGCCTGATCGTCCCCAACTCCACCGCTGGCACCGGAGACGCCAGTGCTTCCTCAGGACTGATGCCCACCGTGAGAAGACGCCATATATGTTGCTAAATGCCATATCTTTTCCTCCCTTCTAGAATTGAACTCGAGAGCGTGTATGCAGATTCTTGGGGTGGTGCATCTGCTTGTGTCGCTGGGCATTGTGCTCGCCACCGACAAGTTCCTCAAACAGGCATTCGTCGCCGCGTCCATCAAGTTCCCAAGCTCCCTCTTCGGCATGTTCTGTGTCTTCTCCGTGTTAGTCGTCTTGGACGCTCTCGTGCCTGCTCTCGCGAAGGCGTTCATGGACTTCTTCGAGCCTGCCACACTGTTCATCCAGAGGTGGCTACCCTTGTTCTACGTCCCGTCACTGGTCGTGCTGCCGCTCGCCGTCAGGGATATCCCAGCGGCTTCAGGACTCAAGATTTTTGCAATCACTTGTATGTATTTTTCTCGACCACAATGTTCTGTCATCGTTTCTCTTCATAACGATTTGATTTTGTCTCTATCTAACCTAATAGCATGATGGAACGTCTTAAACTTGAATTATGACACTTTGACTCGTACTTCCAAAATGAATCAGTTCATTTTGCATTTTGCAAAAGGTAGATGAGGTTCTCCTCACTTCTGTAGACTTGCAGAACTACAACCAGAAAGATGCATCCTGCTCTTAGGGCATCCGCAGTGTGCGGATCCAAGGCGTTTCTGTGCACTGCCTGTCATGTTGCAGTACTGTATGATTTCAGGCTCCAGTTTAGGAATCTGCGGATTTTTTGTATTTTTTAATCTTTTTTACAAAATATTCTAATAATATTCCCATCCAAATAATATTTGCAGATGTAGCCTTTTTGGTCGCGCCGGTGGGGCTGGCGTGACCAAATAACATTGTCACGCCACATGCATTGGCGTGACAAGATCTTACACGTTGGACGCCGTTTCCGACGTGGAAAATCTTGTTGGAAACGACGTCCAACGTGTAAGATCTTGTCCGCCAATGCATGTGGCGTGACAGCGTTATTTGGTCACGCTAGCCCCACCGGCGCGACCAAAAGGGCTACATGTGCAAATATTATTTGGGTGAGAATATTATTGGAATATTTTGTAAAAAAGGATTAAAAAAATAAAAAAGTCCTGAATCTGCAGCCCTAGTAAATAAAATTATAAACATTGTGAAGTACCTTACCAATCTTTTTCATGGCTAAATATGCCGTCTAGATCTTCTCTGTGTGTGTATTTGAAAGCGCCATCTTGGCACGGCCCTCGTGGAGGCAGGGTTCGTACCCCTGCTGGCTGCTTCCCACCCTTGGGAGTGCCATCGGGCCACTGGCCCGTCCACACCGATCTTCTGTGTTATCTTTAGCTACTTATGAGATATGATTGCATATGAAACGAATGCTACAAATGGAATAAGATAATTAGGTCCATGAACGAAGTTATTCCTTGCAGTTTAATTTTTCATTTCAAAACATAAAACTGGAATAAAGTCACAGAAAACATAAAATTGGAATAGCTCCTTTATACTGTTTTGATTTTTCCATTTTTTTTTTCAGTTGGTGGCTGGTTTGCTTCCCTCGCAATTGCAGGATATACAGCATTGGCTGTGAGAAAACTTGTGAAGACAGAGCTTATACCAGCAGAGCCCATGAGCAAGCCATCGCCTTTTTCAACATTAGAAACCTGGGCATGGGCTGCTGTATTCGTTGCATCATTTGGTGTTGCATATTTCAATCCCACAGCCCTTGGTACCACAGCAAGAACATGCCTTCCTTTTCTGCTCGCTGCCACTGTGCTGGGATACATGGTTGGTTCTGGGTAAATATGCTTATATAAACTCGATTAATAGGATCCAAAGTATGCATACAGTTAGTTCAAGTTTGTCTGACGATCTGGGTGTTTTCAGGTTACCATCTGGTTTCAAGAAAGTGTTACATCCAATCATCTCCTGCGCACTTTCTGCAGATTTGGCAGCAGTAGCGTATGGGTACCTCGCCGGGTCTAGACTTGATGCTGTGCTAGGTTCATAAGCTCTTTTTCGTGTCAGAAAAGTTGCCTTCAAAGCATTAGCACTGGATTAACATTTAATATACACATGATATCACTGTGCTCTCAGAATAAGTGGTTGTCCAGGTGATTATCTCACAAAGGTGCCCTCTAATCCTGGAGCTGGTGATGTACTAATGGGTTTCCTTGGGTCTGTGATCATATCATTTGCATTCTCAATGTTCAAACAGAGAAAGGTACTACTGCACATGGTTAACTTGTGACATCATTTCGGTTAAGCTCTCTTCCACTGCAAGTGCCTTTTATCTGATCTTCAACTTGTCCATGCTCCTGAGCCCTGATTTCAGCTTGTAAAGAGGCACGCAGCAGAGATTTTCACATCAATTGCCATTTCATCGACATTCTCTCTGTACTCAACTGCTGTCATAGGGCGCCTGATTGGGCTAGAGCCATCGTTAACCATATCCATATTGCCAAGGTGTATAACTGTGGCGCTGGCTTTGAGCATAGTATCTTTCTTTGAAGGTAAATCTTGGCAGTCCATCGTCACGTGAATTTGATTGTGTTCCTTTAGTAGAGATGAGGAGAGTGGGTTATCATGATATCTGTAGCTTGTATTCACAGGCAAGTTAACCATAGGTCAATTACTTTACCTAAACATGTAGTGATTGACTCAATTCCTTAGCGTTAAATCCTCCCACTATGTGTCTTTGCAATAATTTGCTGAGCAGCACTGATAGTTCATTGATTCTTGTGGTTCAGGTGTAAACTCTTCACTAACTGCTGCCGTGGTTGTCCTTACTGGGCTCATTGGCGCGAATTTTGTGCAAGCAGCTATGGATAAACTTGGTCTCAACGACCCCATCGCCAGAGGAATAGGGACAGCTTCCAGGTAATTTGCTGGATATAATGTCATTCTGCATCATTATTAGGCCCTGTCTGAATGTAGTCTTGCTTGGCTGATGGTGTAGTGCTCATGGACTGGGGACAGCAGCACTGTCAGCCAAGGAACCTGAAGCACTCCCTTTCTGCGCCATCGCTTATGGTTTCACAGGAATTTTTGGCTCGCTGATTTGCTCGGTTCCAGCAGTAAGGCAAAGCTTGGTATTCATAGCTAGTTAAGAGCAACTCATGATGATCTGAATTTGAGTATTTGATTCTTTAAATAAAAGAAGCCGTTCCCTGAATTCCTGTGTAAAAGAAGTCATGTTCAGAAGATGAGGAAGCAACGCCCCACATTTTGGGTCAGGATCTATTATGTATAGAGGCTTAAAAAAAAAAGGTGAATAATTCCGTAATTAGGATGTAACTAAAATACTACATTTTTGTGTCAAAATACTACTACTAGAGCAAGATGGATCCATTGTTTGTTTGATAGTTTGTGATATCACCCTTCTCCCTTCCCAGAAACAAGAGATATAAAATAGTATGTTTATTAAATTCGTCGTTTTTTAGACAAATTACGATATGTAGTTGGATATTAATCCAGATCTTGTTGCGGAGCAAGCACACTTGCTAGTGGATGGATCGCTCGCTGGAGATGGAATGATGCCATAGGGGCCACGGCTGGTGTCGTGTAGGTAAGAAATCCAGCCGTAGGAGTGCGCATAACTAATTGATAACCGAATTATCCGAGACTCAGACCGAAGTGACCAAAACTGAAGTTTGCGGTCCTTATTTTGCTCTTTGAGTTATAGGCAACTGAAAGTTACTCTATTATTTCAATCTATTGCCTTGGTTATTGGAAGAAACTGAATAGATCGACATACAAGAGGTTCAGAAACACAATGCAATCTAGACCCAATATTGTAAAGTTTTTGCGTACACGTGTTCTAGAGGATGAGTGTGCATGCTTATTGTGGATGTCTATGTTGTACTGTGTAATTTAAAAAAAAAAGTATATAATGCTACGGCGAGGCAAATGTGGGCAAAATGACGTTGAGCCAAAAGAAAGTTTGGACCAGTGGCAAGAGTCCGCTCTGAGAGGTTTCATGGAGTTTTATGGACATTAAATATGTTGACATAGTGTGTGTTAACAAAGCGAGAGATGACAAAAGTTTTATAGGAATAGAGATAGTTTTATGGGGATAAAACTCTTTTGCGTTGTTTCCAAAATATGAATGTATTGAAAACTGAGTCCATTGGGACTAATCTAATGGTATTCATGGACACAGATAAAAGATCCCCATTCTGCCTTGCAATCTCCCCCGAGGTCCTGACGCCGCCGCAAGCCAGCTATTCTTCCTCCGCAATTCGTATTTGCCATGTGAAGATTTAGCGTGCTCTGATTTGCTACATGAAGCAAATGCAAAACAACAGTATATATACATCACTTTGCATACATCACAGTGCAGCAAACAAACTAGCTTTGACATATTACTATCCCAGAAGGGGACCATTAAGCCTATAAGAATTTTTTTTCTAAGGCCTTGTTTGGATGTCTACATATCCACTCAATCCATATGTGTAGAAGGACCCAATAAACACACCCAACACATAGAATTGTGATGTATATATGCGCATTCAAACAAGACCTCAATAAGTTCCTCAACAAGTGTATCGTGAGGGGATAAGGGCTAACTGGAGTTGCTGATAGAACGATGACAAAGCTGTTTTATGAATTTACTACTGACACATTACATTTTACTACTGACACGTTAAATATGATGAGTTCATCACTTGGACTCGGAGTGGTGAAAACAAAAACTTGAGGAGGACAACCAAGCAGAAATTTGGAAGCCCATACAGTAGGCGTTGGCTGGTGTTATGCAGTGCACATCCACAAAAGTTCGACAAAAGGCATAGAAAAATGTTTGACAGTGCTATAATTTATTTTGGTGGAACATTTGAAGGAAGCAAAATAGAAAAACTTCTCAGAACAAATCGTTACATCCAAGACAAGTTGCTCTTTTAAGCAAGGAGGATATACAACACTATCAGTTGGCAACGAGAACTGATGTGGTGCAAGTTTAGTTGTTTAGTTTTCCCTGTTGTTCTTTCAGTTAGTTGTTTTCAGGTTTTTCTTTCAGGAGTTGTTTTCTTCATCGGGTGAGGGTTTTTTTTTTTTTTTTTTTTACCTCTTCTTCGGGTGAGTTGGGAGTGGTTCTGGCGGGGACGTCGCGTTAGCGTCGGTCCCTACGCCCAGTCGGCCTCGTAATTTTCTTTTTCTCCTTTGCTTTTGTTTCGTTTACTCGTCTTCTAATAAAAATCTGCAAAGTTCTTGCCGTCTTTTTAAAAAAATGCAGTGCACATCCACGGACTTGGCAGATGAAATCGGAGTTTCTCCGATTGAAATCTTGGCGATGCAGCAGAGGGCCTCGACGGCTGAAATCTCCTCGGACTCTGCCACTTGGGCTCCTGTGTTCATGAGCGCCAGGTGCCCTGGTGGCGCAGAGTCGCCATCGACAGACTTTGCAGCTTGGAACGCAGCTTCGCCGATCCCATCTTCAGCGATCTGATCGATGCGGCAGATGTCTGCGCCTCCTGAAATCATCTCGCCCGCTGCATCTTTCGTCCGTCGGCAGGGGGGGGTCAAGGTTTGCCGATTCATGGGTGAAAACGCTGTACACCTAGAGCCTAGAGGAACGGGAGTTGGCATATTTGGGTAAAGTTAAGCCAGTCCTCTTTCAAATCCACCGATTTGCATTTGTCATCTGATATGTTACTGACAGTTCGAAATTTTTAACGGCTCACGCGGAGCACACCAAAACAGAGCACCCTTTGGCGAAAGTACTGTAGGCTTTTTTTTTTTAATCCCAACCCAATCCAATCCTAGATAAGATAATAACTTGAATCCACGCGTCGACCATCCATCTATCGCCTTGAAACATCTGAATCGTCCGTGCCGGCGGCCGGCGGGTGTCCATCCGCTTGGACCTCGGGGTGGTGCCTGGTGCGCGCGGAGGAGGACGAGGACGAGGAATGTTCAAATACGGGGCAACCCGATCGCGAAAAAAAAAAGGACGAGGAATGTTCATCTTCCCCGGCGGCGACAGGAGTGCAGGGCCCTGGTAGCACGGCCGAACTCGCTGTCCACGCATGGCAGCCAGCCGGCGACGTCCACCACCAAGTTGGAGCGCGGAGCAGGAGGAGGAGGAGGATGACGAGCACGCGCACCTGGCAGCAGGGCGGACCGCCGCTGTGGTTCAGGTTCTTCTGTCCGTTTCCGGCTTTCCTCTCCGCCCCGGCTTTCATTTCATCGCTGTCTTTCCAGAAAATCTTTGTCGCTCCTGCCATCGCTTTCGTTCCAAGAAGAGGCTGAGAGTATGTATCACTTGATCGATCACTCGTAGCCCAACGTTCTCAATCCCCAACTCCAGGCCCATCCTCGCTCGCTGCCATGCCGATGATTTCTAGCCACACTTCCGTCTCCAGTAGTAGCTCCCACCTTGCCCAGCCTCCGCCGGCTCAGGACGAGGGCGGAGCCACACATCAGCCAGCAAAAGAGGAAGCCCAGCCTCTTCCTCCTCTGCACACTCCACGAACGCCATGGCCGCGGCCGCCATGGTTGGGGTTACCACTCTACGTTGCCGCCACGACCCGCTCTCCGCCCTCCCCCGCGCCACCACGTCGGGCGGACGATGCAGACTGCTCACTCCCGCCCACTCCCCTTCCTCCTCCGTCGTCTCTCCGCGCCGGGTCCGTGACCATGTCCGCCCAGCAGCAGCATTGAAGGGCATCCCTGCCGGCGACGACACCAGCTTCTTGGGTCCAGCCAACAATGGCGCCACCACGGTTAACCAGTCATCATCGTCGGACCTTCGCCGCAGCCTGATCGTCCCCAACTCCACCGCTGGCACCGCAGACGCCACTGCTTCCTCAGGACTGCTGTCCACCGTGAGAAGACGCTCTTTTCATCTGCCCTTTCCTTTATATTATATTAAAATTCAAATCTTTTCCTCTCTTCTACAGTAGAATTTAACACGATGCGTGTCGTGTATGCAGATTCTTGGGGTGTCCCATCTGCTTGTGTCGCTGGGCGTTGTGCTCGCCGCCGACAAGTTCCTCAAGAAGGCATTCGTCGCCGCGTCCATCAAGTTCCCAAGCGCCCTCTTCGGCATGTTCTGTGTCTTCGCCATGCTAATCGTCTTCGACACGTTCGTGCCTCCTCTCGCCAAGGCGTTCATGAACTTCTTTGAGCCTGCCACAATGTTCATCAAGAGGTGGCTACCCGTGTTCTACGTCCCGACACTGGTCGTGTTTCCGCTCGCCGTCAGGGAAATCCCAGCTGCTGCAGGACTCAAGATTTTTGCAATCACTTGTATGTATTATTACTAATTCTCGATCACATTTTTCTTTCTGTCATTGTTCCTCTTCAAAGCGAAATTTGATTTCGCCCCCCTTTTTCAGTTGGTGGCTGGTTTGCTACCCTCGCGGTTGCAGGATATACAGTGTTAGCTATGAGAAAACTTGTGAATACAGAGCTTCTGCCAGACACAGAGCCCACGAGCAAGCCGGCGCCATTTTCTACATCGGAATTCTGGGCATGGACTGCTATATTCGTTGCATCATTTGGTGTTGCGTATTTCAATCCCACGGCACTTGGTACCAGCGCAAGAACATGCCTTCCTTTCCTGCTTGCTGCTAATGTGCTGGGATACATGGTTGGTTCTGGGTAAATATGCTTGTATAAACTCGATCAATATGATCCAAAGTATGCAAACAGTTTATTCAATTTTGTCTGACGATCTGGGCATTTTCAGGTTACCAGCTGGTGTCAGGAAAGTGTTGCATCCAGTCATCTCCTGTGCACTTGCTGCAGATTTCGCGGCAGCGGCGTATGGGTACCTCTCCGGGTCTGGATTTGATGCTGTGCTAGGTTAGTATAAGCTTATAAACCCGAATATATAGTCCTACAATTATATCACAGTTTTTTTAGTTTCAGAAGAGTTGCCTTGACAGCATTAGCGCTGGAGTAACATAGAACATACACATGATATTAAGTGGTTGTCCAGGTGATTACCTCACAAAGGCGGCCTCTAATCCTGGAGCCGGTGACATACTAATGGGTTTCCTTGGGTCTGTGATCATATCATTTGCATTCTCGATCTTCAAACAGAGAAAGGTACTACTGGACATGGTTATCTTGTGACATCATTTCGGTTAATCTCTCTTCGCTGCAAGTGCCTTTTATCTGATCTTCAACTTGTCCATGCTCTTGAGCCCTGATTTCAGCTTGTAAAGAGGCACGCACCAGAGATTTTCGCATCAATTGCCATTGCATCGACATTCTCTCTGTACTCAACTGCTATCATAGGGCGTCTTGTTGGGCTAGAGCCATCGTTGACCATATCCATATTGCCAAGGTGTATTACTCTGGCGTTGGCTTTGAGCATAGTATCTTTCTTTGACGGTAAATCTTGGCAGCCCATCCTCCTTAGTGTTAAATCTTCCAGCTATGCGTCTTTGCGGTAATTTGCTGAGCGGCACTGATGGCTCATGGTTTCTTGTGGTTCAGGAGTAAACGCTTCAGTAACTGCTGTCGTGGTTGTCCTTACCGGGCTCCTTGGTGCGAATTTTGTGATAGCAGCTATGGATAAACTTGGTCTGAACGACCCCATCTCCAGAGGAATAGGGACAGCTTCCAGGTATTTTTTTGCTCTATTTGTCCATCTGTGTCATTTAGTCATTCTTCGTTTGTGTGCATGATTAGGCCCTGACTGAATGTAATTTTGCTTGACTGATGGTGTAGTGCTCAAGGATTGGGAACAGCAGCACTGTCTGCCAAGGAACCTGAAGCACTCCCTTTCTGCGCCATCGCTTACAGTTTCACGGGAATTTTTGGCTCGCTGATTTGCTCGGTTCCAGCAGTCAGGCAAAGCTTGATATTCATAGCTGGTTAAGAGTAGCTCATGATGATCTGAATTTGTGGATTTGATTCTTTAGATTACAGAAGCGGCTTTCCCCGTGTAAAAGAAGTTATATGTTCTTTTTTTAAAAAAAACATAGATAGGAACAAGAATTTATGTACAGAAGGCGTAAGGCCCAAAAGCCAAGCTAATAGGGTGCACTCTCTCTCGTGTATTTCTTCCGTCCTAAATTATAAGTCATTAACCAAATCTGTTACGTACGAAAGCTGCAACAAAAGAAGGCCAGCCAGCGTGGCCACATCGCCCGCAAATCTCAGCCATCCAATCGGGCAGTCGGACGGCCCAGATCGGGCGTTCCTCGGTCATTTTGCAAAAAAGCTCTCAAACTTTAGGGAAATCAACCCGCAGTCCAACCTCCTCTCTCAGTTTTCTTTGCAAAAAAGACTTCTAACTTCAGACAAATCAACCCGCAGTCCAGCCAACTTCCCCCCCGCAAGTGGGTTTTCCATGGGTCGGCCTCCCTTCCCGTTCGGGCTTTTTTTTACGAAATTAGGCCTCGGTGGACTAAATTCGGCCTAACTCTGTTTTTCTATTTTCCTAAATTTATTATTTATGTAAAATAGATGAAATTTTATAAAAATCATAACAAATTAAATAAAAATAAAAAATATCAAACCAAGTTTGTTGAACTCCACACAACTAGCACTACAATCTAAACACATAACATCGCATATTTTATTGTAATTTTATTGCTATAAATATAGATATTAATTTGTCTACGATTTTATAAAAATAATTAATAGAGTCGGGTTTTTATTTAAAATTGCTACAAAATTTTTGTAATGAGAACCGTCCAATTTATAAAAACATAAGTGCAAAAACCACTCGCTAAGCAAGCGATTAACACACTTAAGTCCTTAAACCCCGGTAGTCAGGAAACCTTGAAGGATTTCAAACCAAACATCATCAACCAAGATCGTACAAGTTTAGCGTCACCATTCGCACGTTACAACATTTCACAAATAGTTCGATAACATCGAGTGCGGAAATAAAGTTATTACAAACCAAGTCCTTCAAATCCGAGTAGCGAAAGCAAAGTAGTTTTGAAAGCTCAACCCACACACATACTTAAGTTTAATACGATTTGCCCATTTCGATAGCCAATCCACAAAAGCAAGTGGGGAGAATATTAAGAACGACCATGCCCTTGGTACTTTAATCCACTGGATATAAGCAGGTCTCACAATACCCGTGGTAGGTATGGCCATCTGCACAAACAATAAGCGGGAAAAACCCTGAGTACGAGAAGGTACTCAGCTAGACTTACCCGACGGACTTAAAATAAAAGACTCCAAGGAGTATGACAGGCTTTATCGGGGGATAGCTTGACTCTTTTTGCATAAAAGCGGTAGTAACATTTAAAGTGATAACTCGACTTACCCATTCCTATTTATGCTAGGTGAGAACCTATACTATGCATCATTATAGTATACTAGTCATGATTAAGCAAGCAAGTAATAACCATAATCATTTAGCTTAACTCATCATCATCATCATCATTACCCACATTCCATAATCATTATTACGATGGTGCAGCTCAAGTCAAGTGTTCACTGTCCAGGAACGATGGTGATTCGAATCGATTACTACTGAGCTCAGGGGGTATTCCTCACACAAACCACACTCACCCGCTAAAGTGAGCTACAGGTCACCGTGGCACATATCGGGAAACAACGCGGACTCGAGTGGAACCACCGTACCCGGGGACCGCCCGGCGCCTTTAGCTGACCATCTTTGTACCTCGGACTTACTCTTCGCGCCCCCGTGGTCCCCCATCCATCTCCAATACGGTGCGAACGAGTCGAGAACCGGCCTGGATAGTGTTAGGCTTCGCGGTCGGAAGTGCTTATCCGGCCAGCTAAATGTGAGGCATGCATTCAACATGACTTGCGGTACATCAACGGTACGGTCCTTAATCGACACAGATGGAATCACTATGGTCCAACAACCCCACAAGACTCCGTCCGGTCTCCAATTATCTCAACCATAACCATCAACCAGATGATATCAACATAAGCTTTCCATCAATCATAAGTAACCACCTATACTCGCGGATGACAGGAAATCACCCGACCTCTACCGTCTAAGCAAGCTAAGCATGTTACTCACCCTAGGCTAGCAGGGTAAATCAAGGTGGGATAATTCAAGGGTAAAGCAAGGATATAATGCATCAACGGTTGCACACAACTCCTATACTTAATGCAACAATCATAAAGCATAATTAGACTGTTAGAAAGCATAGGTAAGTAGATGCTCCGGTGCTTGCCTTGTTCAAAGTCAGCTGCGCGGTGATTCGGACACTCGGGCAGGTCTTCCTCGTCCCCTCCTACTGGAACCTCCTGTTGGAACTCCTCCTGAGGGTTCTCCTCGATCTCCGAAAGTTGGGGGTCCTCCTGCGAACCTGTATGATGCGACGCACGTGCATAAGTATGGCGAATGCACAACATATGATGCTCATGGTGAAGAATGATTAACAAACCCTTTTACTGAGTAAGTGCATATCTCTTCTCTAAACACTTAGAGAAGTGTATAAAGAAGAGAGGTGTGTATAAGCACACACACACATACTCACAACACATGAATAAAAGAGAAGTAACACTAATCATGGATAAACATCACACTTCAGTTAGGGTGCTGCATAACAGGACCAGCAAACCAAACATAACTAAAAGTACTCAAGTAAATATAGAACCTACTAAAGCAATTAAATCAAAACCTTATCATTTCATATGAAATAATAGGCTTGAACTGTGACCTCTATCTAAACAGTTCAGAAAAATTCTACAAAAATTACAAGAGCTACATCATGCTAAAAAAGAGCCATTATAAAAATATCATCACATTTCATGCAGTATAACAGCCTACACAAAAATAACAAGTAACAGTACAGAAAAGCACTTTTAACTACTTTGCACTGCAAAAAGTGTTAAACAATAGATTTCATATTTTTATTTATAACTTCTTAGCACAAGAGCAGTCATCAAAAATTATCAGGTCATAACTCCCTATAATTTATTTATTAAAAATCATTCAAGAATCAGCCCAAAATTGAATTTAAATCATATTCCAATATTTTTGCACAGGAACTACATGATGCATATTTTTCCCAGAAAGTACATCACATGACAAGTCTAACAAATCAAGATTTACATTTTTCTGAGCAATATACCATTTACTATGCATTTACTCGGTTTTCAGTATTTATAGCAATTAAATAAATCTATACAGAAAAGTATCATCAAACATGCATTTCATATTTTTCACAGTTAGATCACATCACTAGGAACCTAGCAAAACAAACCTCACTCAATTTGGATCTCATTTGCACCAGTTATGAATTTAAAACCATGTAAAAGCATTTCTGGAAATCTATTTTTCATTTAAACCGAAACCCTAACCCTTCGTGGACCGGGTCCAGTGGACCACGGGTCACTGGCGGCCGGACCCGCCGGTCCACGGTCCACCGATCAGCGCCGAGGCAGGCGGTGCTCGGCCGGCGTTTTTCGCCGACGGCGAGGTCTCCCGGCGGCGCCAAAGGGCACCGACGTGTCCCTCGCGTCGAGGCGCACCCGAGGGGGGTGTTGGCTTCGCCCGGCGATGAGCTCTAGCGGTGGCGGCTACGCAAAGGCGGCGGACGGCGGCGCTGCATGATGGCACGGCGGTCGTCTCCGACGCCGCCGGCGTTAAAGGCGGTGATGAGCAGCGCCACGAGCTCCAGGAGCTCAATGCGAAGCGAGTCGACGGGTTGGATGCCCGGATTGGGCTCTCCAGAGCCCACGACGGTGCACATGGCGGCACGGCGGCGCCACGAGCGATGGCGAGACGCGGTCCGACGGCGTCGAGCCCTAATCGGCTCAACCGATTCGATCTATGCGACGAGCTACCACTATGGCACAGGAAACACGCGATGGCGTGAAGAAAGAGGAGGAAGAACACGGCGGTCGAGGCGAGCAGCGAGCTCCGGCGATGGCCCACCATGGGAGTTGATGAAATCCGGCCAAATTGGCCCTTACCCTTAGTCGACGGTGGCGGCTAGCACTACGGGGTGGTGCAGAAAACAGTAGCGGAGGTCGTGCGCGCGCTGGAGTGACACGAGCTCGAGCGGTGGCTATGGAACGGCGGTGCGAGCTTACCAAGCTCCGGCCATGGCGGATGACGGCGGGGGCGGCCGTTCCGGCCCTTACCGAGGCAATGCAGCGGCGACGGTGGCTCAGACGGTGCGTGGAGCGGCGGCGGTACGCGGCTGCTGCTACGCCCTGTAGAGCGAGAGAGAGCGAAAGCGGGAGAGCGAGTGGAATGGGCGCGGGAGTGACGGCCGAGGCGGGGGCGGTAGGTGCGCCGGGCGTGGGGCCCGATCGCCGGGAATCGCCCGGCCACGCGGCGGCGGCCATGGAGGCATGGCATGCGCGCGGCGCTGTCGGCCCGTCGGCCCGGCCG
Organism: Chrysopogon serrulatus; assembly: GCA_015844335.1. Lineage (NCBI taxonomy): Eukaryota > Viridiplantae > Streptophyta > Magnoliopsida > Poales > Poaceae > Chrysopogon > Chrysopogon serrulatus. The sequence goes on from JADLZL010005814.1 coordinate 129,379, forward strand.
GCCTTGGCCTTGGCCTTGGAGAGCGAGGCGTGGGCGTGGGCGAGTGGGGTGGGAAACGGAAACGGCCTGCTCGGTTGCGATGAGATTTTCTATTTTTTTTGAATTTAAATAAACCTGAACAAAAAGCATCCTTTTGGCAATTTTAAAAGCCTTTTCAAGAGTTGGTCCAAAAATAAAAGTTGTAGAGGAATAAAAACTGAACAACTTTCATTTTGGGTCAACTCAAAATTCCAAACAGATTTTGAAATATAAATTCATTTTGAATTGGAGGCAATAAAAGGAATTTTCTTTCCAATTGTTTTCTTTTGCTCCAAAATCCACCAAAACTTTTGCAATAAATATTGTTAAAACTTTTCAAAATGCTGGGCAAGTGAATCCAAACTTGATAAAGTCATTTGCAAGGCAATTAATTAACTAATTTAATCAATCAAACAAACAAGCATAATTTAAATGCAAAGCACATGAAATGACAATGCAATTAGGGTTTATGCTTGATGATGCTTATGCCATGCTTAATGAGTGATTGAGTTAATTAATTAGGTGCCTAATGCATGCTTAACACTGAGGTGTTACAATTTTAATCGTATCATATAAAATAAAAATATTCATTATTATAAAAGAAAAACTCCCATTTACTCCTAAAATACTTCTCTCTCTTTAAAAATACTTTAAATATTTTTTCTATAATAAATATAGCCAAAAATGATATTTTCCTATGTTGTAGATCTATGATTTTATGTCGTTGATTAATTTATTATTTATGTTGCATGTGAACTAAAATATATATCCTCCAACTTAACTCTAAATCCTGCAATTCTTTCACCAAAAAATTCTAAAATCAAATCCTATAAATTCGTACCCTTTTTTCTTAATCTTTGTTTCATGATCCTTTTAGTTAAAGCCAACTCGTAATACAAAATACTCAAATATAAACAATCACATACATACATATACAAAGCATAATAATTAACTATATATGGTACATGACATTCCATACATCCGCATATACAAGTAAATCATGTCACACATATAAATACTTGAAATGAATACACATGAATAATAAAATATACTTGCAATATCGTTGTATATACAAATATACAGATATGCATACACGCTGGCCATACGTGGCAACGTCATGACTATTTCTAGTTTATATAATAAAATATTAATAGTTATGACATCAACTTAGTATCATTACATTCTTCATTAGTTATGTTTTCATCGTAAACCTATTTAATGTTATAAATTTTTATTTTTTAATAATTTTAGTCAAATTTTAAAAACTTTGACTCTTTAAGATTTTTTAGAATGACTTATAATTTAGAATGGAGGGAGGCTTTGGAGGCCACTAGACGCAAATCCATTGAGCTATTATATATGATCCTTTATTTCCTTCCTTCCAATATTCAAAAACATAGAGGTTATCGCCCCGTTGAAGTGTCTGTCATTGCCTTGGGATTTTGGGAGTCGATTGTTTCCACCACACATTGGTTTCAGTTGCTTGGTCTTTGCGGTCTGGTTAGGTTGACATCATAATGCTCCCAAGTCGGGACGAGCGTAACACCTCACGCCCAATTTGGGAGTCGATTATTTCCACCACACATTGGTTTCAGTTGGTTGGTCTTGCAGTGCGGTTAGGTTGACATCATAATGCTCAAGTCGGGGACGGCGTAACACCTCACGTCCAAAAGCGCTTATATGGTCAGCTCCGCACGTGGAACGGCTCGCATACACGTAGCGCCTCGCTTACACTTTCGTCCTTGCTTCATAAAAGGATTAACCCGAAGATGCTATGTTTGGACTGACAAGTCTTATAAGCTGGCTCTCACCCTCTTAAACTTTGAAGGTGGTACTAAACCCACCAACCATAACTATAGATGCACTACTTGGATTATATGAGCTAACTTCACAACCATTACAGGTTTCTAGCGGGCTAAGATGTTACAACGAGGCTCCATATACCTCTAGAGGGGCATAGAAAATTCAAATGGAGAGTAGATTTTAAAGGTCTATCACACATAATACATTATTACAAAATCCTTAATTGTAGGTTGTTCGCTTTGAGGATTTTATTTTTAATATGAGGATACAGACGAATAGTTTATATTTGTTCTCCGAGGGTCTAGGATACAAGGAAAGTGTTTGCATTTGCTATTCGAGTGTGCTTTCCATATAAGTTTCGATTGGAATCTCCTGAAACTCCTATGGAATTGGATACGATATGCCGATCAGGTGGAGTATACTCCATCGGACGTCCATTTCCATGTGATGCAATCTTGCACCTCCGGTTGCAATTAAATAACATGAATTTCTTTCACTAGGTGTGGGCATCATGATCTTATTGAAAGGATCAAAATGCTCAAGTGGGACGGTGAATTAGGTTAATCTAAATTTCTCATAACAATTAAAACCTAACACTTAAAAAAAAAAAAAATCTTGCAATCACTAGCTAAAATTCTACATGCTAAATACCCCCATACCGCACAAGGGTAAAAAGAATTTACTCATACATGTACCCGTAAGGGTAAAAATACGATGTGTAACCGTATCTCGTATACCCACAACAAACTCAAAAGATGAATATATTATATTATTAAAATCATAATATCATCAATTATTTATGAACAGAGATCAACCATTATAGCATAGCAACAAAAAATTCACTAGCTAATAGTCAGTGGTGGAGCTAGAACAACTTTGAGGAGGATACACTTGCCTTTATAGGTGCATAGATTTTTAATTTATGGATGCATATATGGTGAAAAATTAGCTCTTATCATTGTTTTTTAAAAAAATTTGGATGCAGCCACACCCACTAACTTCAACAGAGTTTATGAGGCAAATTAGAAGAGTTCAAGAGTTGAAGGGGTCTAAAACATGAAAGTCCAACTTATCTATCTCATTGCCTGACATGGCGTTATGTAGGATGGTTGATATGGTGCCGGCTTCAAAATCGTTTATGAGGCAAATTAAAAGAGTTTAAGAGTCGATGGGAGTCTAAAAGTTCAGATAGAATAGAACTCTTTTTTTTTTTTTTTTTTTTGAGCAACAATAGAATAGAACTCATGAGATATATAAGTTGAGGGCAGATCAAAATTTTCCATTTGTATAGGACGTGGACGTGGGCTCAGCCTGGGCCGCAAGTTCATGGGCTACCGCTACCTGAAGCCGAGCTCCATTCAGCGAGCCGACACGCCGCCGCCGGGAGCGCCGCCAACCGGCGGCGTGTTTGAGCGCCGCGCCGTTGCTTGTGTTCCCTACTTCCCTCCCGCGTGTCGTCTGCGCTTGCAATGCTAGCGAGTAGCGACGACGCCTCCGCACCCGCTCGCTTGCTTCCATGCTCCACGGCGCGCGCAGGAGGACGGCGCCGCTCCCTGCCGCGCTCGCAGCCGCGTTCTTCGCTTCCAAGCCCCAGCCTCAGCCTCCGCCGCAGCTCCCAACGCCGCAGATCGTCGAAGCCGCCGTCGCTCGCTGTCCCTCAGACGGCCTCGCGCTCTCCTTCTTCCTGTGGTGTGCCCGCCGCCCCGGCTATTTCCACCCGCCGTCCTCCTTCGACTGCCTCCTCCCCGCCGCCTCACGCCTCGCCTCCCGCCTCGGCACGGCCAACGAGCTTATCCGCGAGCTCCAGGCCCTCGGCGTCCCCGTCAAGCCCCAGACTTTCCTGCTCCTGCTTAGGCTCTACTGGCGCGGCGGCCTCTACCCTATTGTGCTCGATCTGTTCGATCAAATGCGCCTCTGGGGATTCCAGCCCAATACCTTCGCCTGGAATGTCGTCCTCGACGTCCTGCTCAGGACAGGCCATCTCGACGCAGCGCGACACACGTTGCAGTGCTACCCGGCACCCAATTACCTCACCTACGCCATTGTGCTCACTCATCTCTGCAGGGCTGGGGGCTGGTCAGGCGTCCGGAGTTGTTTTATTGAAATGGTACGGCTGGGGTTTCTCCCAAGTGCAGCTTCTCTCACTGCGGTTTTTTCCTGCTGCAGTAAGGCTGGAACTATGTCGGAGCTTCTGCAGCTGCTTTCTTTCGCGCTTGTCTCAGGTTGCAAGTTCACCTCAGCCATGTGGACATGTTTGATTGCTCGTCTGTGCCGTGAAGGGGCGACTAGAGGAGGCTTGTAATATGCTGGCAAAGATGGTGGATTCTGGTTCTTCTCCTTCGGTGGTCACCTACACTCCACTTATCAGAGGATTCTTGCGAGCTGGTAGGCATGAAAAGGCCAGCGAGCTTTTGGGATCAATGATGTCCACCAGCTGCAGCCCAGACATTGTTTTGTATAATGTTCTGATGGACAGCATGGCAAAGGAGAGAAGATACAACGAGGCCCTGGATATTTACACGCATATTCATGGCAGTCAGATAAAGCCAGATGCATACACTTTATCTACTTTAGCTCGGGTATTACAGTTTTCACAGAATATGGGCCTTTTTCACAGGTTGATTATACGCTCCGATATCTCTCTTGATCTTGTGGCCTGCAATTCTGTGTTGAGTGCTCTGTGCAAGTCAGGGTTTCCATCTGAAGCCATACAGTTCTACATTGATAGAATTGATACGTGCACCAGTCCGGACAGCTACACTCATGTCGGGTTACTGGATAGTTTGTGCCAGTTAGGAAGGGTAAACCATGCAATCAATGTCTACCACAACATCATTGTGAGTGCTCCTGAATCGAATGCCTATGTTCATGCAGCAATCCTCTGTGGCCTTGTTAGACAGGGCCAGAGCCTTGCAGCCTTAAGGATTTTAAGGGAGGCTGTACAGAAAAATTATGCTGTTGATTCCGTGTGCTACACTGTGGTTTTACATGGTCTTTTCTGTGTGCATCTGGTGGAAGAGGCTTTCAGGTTGTTTGAGCAGATGAAAAATTCAGGATTAGCACCCAACACTTGTACATACAATGTGATGCTTCGTGGACTTTGTAGGACCAGGGATCTGCGTGCTGTCAGGCAATTGTTAACAGAAATGGAATTTGCTGATGTTAAAATGGACAGTATATCATTCAACACATTAGCTGTGCTCCTAATTAAGTCACAGCACATCGACTCAGCTGTGGCATTGATCAGAGACATGCTAAATCTAGGCATGAAGCCTAGTACTAAAACTCGTTCGTTACTTTCTCAGTCCACTGTCTATACATCTGTTTTGGTGGATAATGCCACTTCCACTGTTGAAAGCGATGGTTCAGACTCGTCCAGTGATCTCCTTGTATGCTCGGCTTCATAGGCCATATTATGTCAACTGAACCAACATATTATCTCTCCAACTACAGTTGGTCATGCACAGCTGCATAAACTTAAAATATGCAGTTCTAAGGGATGATGAGTCCTCAATGACTTTCTGGCTTTCTGCATTCAGTAGGTGCTATACTGCCCTAAAACAAGGTCCTGCACCTCTTTTCTTGTGTTATCCAACAATAGCTATTGTAATTCTTAAATACTTTTTACCTCAGAGATTTAAGTTTCTTGAGTGTTCTGCTGTTTTGACATGTCTCCTTTTTTTTTCCCTTAAACTTAGTATCAAGTATTTAATTTAATGTTTGTATACAGAATCTGCTTAACTTCAAGCAGCATATGCAGAACAAAACCTTAGGCATGGTGTGGCACATGGTAAATATCCAACAATGACAAAGAAAATAGTTTACACCACACAAGAAAATAGCTCTAGCCTCATATCTATAGAATCATGAGGTGGATTCATGCTATTGTCATAAATATAGCTGTTCTTGGAAACTAAAAACAGGAAGGAAAACATATACACTAAGTAGTTGATTATGCTATCCATTCTTGTTCTGCTATGCTCCCTCTGTCCTGAGTTATAAAGTTTCTGGATTGCTCAACCCCATCCATGATCCATGCATGATGCTTGCCTGCCTTTTAAACCATGTTCATGCATGCCTTTTAAGCACCATCTTGTGCAAAATGATTCCTGTGATTGGTATGACATGCATGCATGCATTTTTAAACTATTTGTTACTAGACAATTAAGCAAGTGCAAGTTGACTACCAAATTAACTAATTAATGATTTGCAAGTTAGTCTTTTGCCAGACTTCTTATTTGGTCCTAAAATTGCTTAGATACCTTGTATTTCAGAACAGAGTGAGTACTTTCCAAGCCTATGAAGTAAACATACAATTAAATCCTGATTTTTCTTTGGTATTGTGACCGTTTCTCAATTTAATTTTGATCATCCGTCCATTACTATTGTTTCAGTGCTTCAGGAGAAAATGACTCAGTAAACATTTCTAAACTGTAGTTATGCTCTTCATACCTTGCATTATTACTATATTAGAAGGAGTCCATTAATTCATTACTTGGGAAGGGAAGTCAAATACCAGCTCAGTTTAGGCAGCCGGCCTTGTCTAGGTGGTGTATATTAAACTTGTGTTCTTGAGTTGGTTGGTTCTATCAACGAGGTTTTAGAAGTCAGCTTAGTTCAGATTATTTCTTGCTGAAATACTTGACCTATAATAACAAAGTGAGCCTGTGTTCTCTTATCTTTGCCAGTGTATTTTGTCTCTGGTTTATTGGTTCATGATTCAAATGGTAATTTAGATGTAGCTGTGGCTGATTCTTTGGTTTCACTCTGATTCAGGTTGGTGGACATACTGCAGTCAAACAAATCCACCTGGACAAACCTTGTGCAGGAAATAAAGTGACCTGGTACTATAAATATTGGATCGTTCTGTGGACTTGCAGTCTAGCTTAAGGGGTTCATACACTTGAAATGAATTTGCAACATGGCCTTTCACTTGATCTGAGAGAACGCAGAGGTATGCTTTAGATATCTCATGGCTTTCACTGAAGAACTGTAAACCCTGAAATAGTTCGCTATTAATGTTTTCTTGAAAAAGTGGCAAAAAGTTTGCCCCAGTAGAGAATAAAGATCAGCATTGTATGTGACTGCTACTAGTTAATTGTGTTAGTTATGCACGCTAAATCGCTTTAGTTTAAAAACACATAATGTGCTCCAGCTGGGAAAAATTTTTAGAAGTAAGCATTATTAACATGCTAACAACATATTACACCTTTTTTAAGGCACGTGATTCAAATGAGAGCGAGCTCCAAAGAAATAAAAAGAAAAGGAAAGAATCAAAACAGTGGTTCCACCTTTTAATGTGCTACAATAGACATATCCTATGTCCTCCACTTTGTAATGAAACTGAGCTGCACATTAACCTGTTGTCTAAACCACAGGGCATTCTTTTGGTATGCTGCAAAACCTGAATTTCTTGTTGCTTCCTGTAATTTTCTGATTGATCCAGTAAGACCTATATGTTTGAACATACTGGATCAAGGGAAAGAAAATGACCCACCGAATTGCGAGTTGGCAGCTTGTGATGGAGGCTTGATTGCAATCCAGAGCAATGAGATGGTGATGGAGACGAGTCCAGACCATACATAAACAATAGTGGGTGTCCTTCCTCTCCTTCCCATGAGCCCCTTCGCAAATGGATACAAATGAGCAAGCACCCAGAAGCTGAAAAACACTCCCCCAAGCAGCTTGCTCCATTGTGGGATTGTGCTGTAAATCGTCCGGCTGAAACCAACAGCAATGGCAACAAGGTTGATCATGATGATGGTGAGCGGTGGTATCATTAATGATGTCCATTTCACTATGTACAGTTCTGCAAATTCATCCTCTACATCATCACCCACTTGTTTTGAAGTGAGTGTAAATGAGATCTCAATCCCTGCAATCACTTTAAGAAGACCCTGCAGCACAGCAGCCAGGTGGGCACTAGTTCCACCAATGAGCCAGAATTGCTCATTTCGCCACCACTCCTCAAGAGCAATGCCAGACCACTTGATCTCCAACATGGCCAAGAGGCAAAGAGTGATGGTGATGATAAGTAGGTATGTCAGGAAGGTAACGTTGAGCGTTTGCACAATGAACTGTCCTGAGAAGAGGGAGAGTGCTGGGAGGAAACAGTAGACAATGAGGAAGATGGATGTGAAGGGATAGATACCAACATTAAGGTATGCAATCCTTTGGAGCACCTGTTCACGTATAGAAAAAATTGTCATTCTTTTGGATGAAAAAATCTGCATAACATTAACCAGGGATAACAATACTTGAGAGGCAAATAGTGCAAACCTTCATCTTGGAGCTGGCAAACAATGCATTGTTGCGGGAGAAGAAGATTTCAACTGAACCAGTGGCCCATCGAAGCACCTGGTGAAGCCGATCGGTAAGGTTGATAGGAGCAGTGCCACGGAAGGCATCACGCTGTGTGACACAGTATACCGACTTCCATCCACGATTGTGCATGCGATACCCTGTCACAACATCCTCAGTGACAGACCCATAGATCCACCCCACCCGTGTACCCCATTCTGTCTTCTCCTCATACCAACATGAGATCACACTGATTGCTTCTGCTACGATGGATGCGTCTAGCATTTCACGAGGGATTGTTAGAGCACCAGGTGGACGCCCATTCTTCACAGATGGATGGTCAGCCAAGGGTCTACCCTGGAACTCTGCTACTGGAATGGAGTCAATCAGAAAGCTTGAGTTTCCAAACTTCTTTGGAAATGTTGCAAGGTTCATGCTGTCTCCATCAAAATCACCCATGCGAAGAGCCATTGTCTCCTCGGGGTTAGCATTGGAAGCTGATGCCTTACGGCAGCGTGGGAGACAGCAACTACAGAATCCTGGGCTGTGATCCTTGGAACGAGGTGGGTCAAAGCCATAAAGGGCAATTCGACGGAAGAGGCATCCAGTACCAACATACACTGGTCCTTGAAGACCATCAAGTGCACGCATGTTGACATCAAAGAAAACAGTATTGTGATTAGCATAGCGATCAGAAGGGTCGATACCTTCAAATCGCCATGGAATTGCACATAGCAGAGGCGGTCACCGCCACGGTCCATCATGAAGCACATGCCCTCCCTTAAGGCCTTTGAGTTGTAGATATAGTGATCACAGTCCAGATTAAGAATGAATGGACCATTGGACATGATTGCTGATGCACGGACTAATGCATTCATAGCACCTGCTTTCTTATTGTGATCATATCCTGGGCGCTTCTCTCTTGACACATACACCAGCATTGGAAGGCGTGTATCCACTCCTGCAAAGTCAAGAGGTGTCTTTTCATTGATGTTCCCGTACATCGGCATGTCACTTGGTGGTTTCAGCATAACCTGAGGCACAGAAGAATGCATATGTTAGTACAGTTCGAGACCAGATACATGATGAGATTGGTGGTGAATGGTGATACATGATTGAGATAGAAGAGGCACCTGTATGATTCCTGCATGATCACCTCGAGCATGATCCTGTGAAGGTTGGAGCCAGGTACCGGGCCAGTGAGTGCCATCAGCCATCCATGTTGCCTTGGAAATCTTCACTGGCTCAAACGGTTCATCACCTCCACCCTTCATTTTTTCCCTCTGAAGATTCATTGCCTGGATCTCTTCACGGGCATGGTATGCATCAGAGCGGCGGCGGATGGCATCTGGTAAGCCATTAACACGGACCTTGAACTCATCATATTCACGCTTAATGCGCCTTCTGTCCTTAACAAAGTCTGGCTTCACCTTGTTCTTGAAGGGGTCTCTCTTCAGGTTGAAGTAGCTGTCAGGGTTCCTGGGTTCAATGTCATGCTTCCTGCAGAATGGCACCCAAAGATGGGCAAAGCTCGCTGCTTCAGCCATTGCTTCGAAGGTGAGCAGTGCCCCTCCGTCATCTGATAGATAGCATGCAAGCTTCTCAACAGGGTAGTCAGCCGCAAGAATGGAGAGAATTGTGTTTGCAGTGACCAGGACTGGTTCCTTCTCTGGATCAGCAGTTGACACAAAGATGTCAATTCCAGGGAGATCGGATTTGCCTGTTGGATTGTTAGGTGTGGGCATCTCAAACTTCTCCTTGAGCACAGAGAGGTCTGTTGCACGGTTGATGGGGCACAGCTTTGGAAGCTGGTCCAGTACCCATGAGAAAGCAAACCAGAGCTCGCAGACAATTGACATTCCCCAGAGCCAGATGGCGTCCTCATTTTGGTGCTTGATGCGCCACATGAGGAAGAAGGCCAGTGCGACCAATCGGATCAGGACGAGGAGCCTGGATGTGATGGGAGGAACAAAATGTGAGCAGACGAAGAAGACGACAGCACATGAAAGTGGCAATGTAGCAGAACAAACCGCTATTATTTGAACTGCAGCAATGTAACTCAATATCCATTACTAGCATGTTTTTTATGATATTTTTTTCTCAAAGTTATATTATTTTAGTATAACCATAGGTGAATAGTATAGTATTATTAAAGTAGAAATACTAGTTTATTTACGGCGTGGCGTGGGTGCAAAGGTTTCATGCAAAATGGCTCAGCTGTTCCTTTTCATGGTGGATTTGCATGCTACAGAACTGCACTGTTCTATTCTTAGTTAAGATAAGAATTCATTGGAAAATAACCATTGTATATCTATTTTATGTACGATACGATGCGTTATTTTTTCAGGTAACAAAACAGTTGGCTTTTTGCGAGTAAGGTAAGGATGCACGACTGGTGAAGTGAGACGGAACCTGTAAGGACTGATGACGGCAGCTGGAATCCTTAGCTTGCGGGTCAGCGGCCGCCATGGTTTGGTCAAGAGCTCCTTGGGTTGCCCAGGTCCAGCTGGGGCACCGCCATCGGCGTCGTCGTCCTGGGGCCAGATGGCGTTGCCATAGCCGTAAGTGCCCTTGGTCTCGAAGAGCCAGCGGTTATGATCGAACTCGCCGGACTGGTTGACGGTGGTCTGCTTGACGAGCGACAGGCGCCTCTCCATCTTGTGGCCGTTGGCGCCCGCAGGCCGCGCGGGCAGCGAGAGCGCCCGCGTGACCTCGGCCGCCCCGCCGGCGAGGTCCTCCCAGTCGGTGTTCTTGTAGGGCTCCTTGCACCGGGGGCAGGCGCCGCCGCCCGCCTTGACGGCGTCGGTGAAGCAGTCGACGCAGATCCTGAAGTCGCACTCGCAGGGGAGGACGTCGTCGCCGCGGGCGTCGCGCATGGCCCTGGCGTCGCAGCCCTCGACCATGCACGCGCTGGGTCCCTTTGGCGCCGCGGCGCCCGGCCGCCGCGCCTTCCGCGTCGGGCTTGTCCATGACTTGCGCGCGGGTGACGCTGTTGAAGCCGCCGGTGAAGAGGGAGCCGGAGACGTAGCGGTCCTCGGCCCCGGCCGTGCCGCCGTCGTCGTCGTCCATGGGCTGGTTGTCGGGCGTCATGGGGATGTGGACGTGGTAGTCCTGGAGGTCGACGCTGCTGATCTCCGAGTCGAGGTCGTCGCGCGAGTAGCTGATGAAGCGGCCGGAGTCGGTCCGGCGGCCGAAGACGACCGTGGGCGCCGACGTGGGCGCGGTGGGCGGCTTGCTGGCGCCCTGCGGCGGCATGCGGCTGGAGCCGCTGTTCTTGAGGATCCCCTTGGACGCCATGTGGCGTCGGTACTGGTGTATAGTTGCCCTGGTCCTGCTGCTGGTCTTGTTTTCAAACTTCAAAATGGTTGTGCTCTGTCTGCTGTTACGGCGATCTGCGGAATCCGGTTTATTTGCCCAAGCAAGAGATGGAAACTTTTGGCGTGAGCGAAGCCGTAGCAAGGCGAAAAAGGCATGCGATTAAATCAAATGATGGAATTTACAAGAAACAGGAAAGTGGGCGAAGAACGCGGATATGATGCCAAGTCGAAATGGTATGCCGGATGCTGTCAGATGATGAAAAGAATGAATGCAGCAGCAGATCAAGTCGAAATGGCAACTAGGATAGCCGATATTAGTGGCTTGTATTTCTGAATCTGTTTGCATAATCAACAGATAAATATAAAATAAAAAAAGAGAGAATGAAATGGTGAGTGATATGATCGATCGATCGATCACCTTGTGTTCGTCATCTGACTGATGACTTGTTCGACGAGGGAAGACGACGCCTTCTTCACTCCAGCCGACGAGAGAAGCCAAGTCCAAGAGGAGAATGAAATGGAAGGAAACAAAATGGAGCTGGGGTGGCGCTTGCCCATGGAAACGCCAGCTGCCTCGGCATGGTTATTTGAATGCTTGGAGCCGGAATCGAAGGGGCTGATTGGTTTGGTAGGGAGGGGGAGGAGGGGGAAGCGGGAGAAGAGGAAGCGGGGTGGGGGCGCACGAACGAACGCGCGCCAAAGCAACGACGACCCACGTCGGTGCTCTGCTGCTGCCTGCCATGTGGGGTCCTGCCTAACCGATTCAACTCCAGTCTGAATGCGTCGTTTAGGTCGAGTTCGACTTCAAACTCCCCCATTCATGGGATGGGATACTAATACCACGAGTATTTCAGCGTTTATTTTTTTTTTTTTGTTTATAAACATTTTCAAACTCCGTCAGTTGGACCGCAAGTTGTATCAAACTGATCATCGATGCTCTCAAGGCATTTTCATCTGGCATGACACTTGGACCGCATGCCTTGCCTTGTGTTGTTTGAAGGCTTTCTGTGTTTTTTTTTAAAAAAAAAAAAATGTGTTTTTAGTCCCTGGTTTTATTTTTTTATACCTGGCTGATCAGTTGTGTTGCGCCATGACCATGCTCAGACCAATGGTACGAAGTCAGACGATAATAATGAGGCCGGCTCGTCTTTTTCCCATCGCAACGCAAGAGAAGCATCAGACTAAACGCCTCATATCGATAGCAGCTGTACATCGTGCCTGCAACTCCTCTGAACCCTCCTGAGTCAGGTTTCGCCTCACCAGCCATGGCCCCTGAGCGTCTCCTGCATGCCAGTAAAGGACACCACGATGCAACACCAACACGACGACTAGTACGTCTATTACGGGGTACGTATTAGTACAGTACAGAGTTCTACGGCTACAGAACTTAGTTACTTTTCCAATTCATTCTTTTTGCTTTCGTTGAACGCGTCAGTTTTCACCGGTAGCACTATATAAGAACGACTTGGTTCAGGGACAGGGACGGCGTGATGGAGAGATCCAACACGCGCGAACTTTCAACCAACCTTCCATCCCCTGCAGTTGCAGAGGTCAACACCCAATGCAATCCTTCAGTCGTCCACACAACAAAAGTGCATCATCATGCATGGCATCACTCCACATGTCTGAGTTGCGCACACGATCTTGTTCAGTGAATTCCTTTGATTCTGCTCCCAACTCACGTTTGCATTTGTATTGGTTTATTATTATTGTTATTATATATAGGATCCGGCCGACGTGACCTCAACTAGCTGGCCGCTGCGAAGTATAACAACACGGCAACCATCAGAGCCAAGCCGCACAGCAAACGGGGTGCTTGCTACTCATTGACGATGAATTTTCGCAATGCAGTCCAAGCATCTCACAAAAAGGACGGAGCTTCTGCTCCCGATCGTGTGCACTTGCACCCCCAGCTCGATTTCTTTCCCTTCCAACTCTTCCAATAGCATACAGTACGTATGTGCACGCACGTTGCTTCAATTTCTTCTTGTCATGAGCAGCTGCATGCTTCTGCCAGGATCAAAATACTCAGCATCCATCTACCTGCTCAAGTCAGACAATGTTTGAGCAGAGCGAGTTCACATGTTATTAATGCAGCAACTAAAATTCCAACATACTGCAGCAATGACATGGGAGCAGCTTATGTACCAAGCATATCTAAGATAGTAGTACATGTCTAATGGATAGCTTCTGCCAATCGGTTACAATACACAAACCGCTACATCCATTTATGTACAGCAGCAACTCATGTCCCAGTAACCAACCCAAAAGGAAACGATAGAGACGCGCAAGACGCCACACATCTGCAACAACAGATGGAAAGGCACAACCTCACATCTGGTTACAGGTTTATTATATCTAGCAGTTAGAAGCTGATGAAATCATCCTTGTTATCCTTTCTGGGAGTAGCTGTGTCTTGATGAGAGGAGGTAGCACCTTTCTTACCAAATATCATGTCATCTAGATCCTGGAGCAACTCATCCCCACCGGACCGATCTCCAGAACCTCCTGGCTTCCTTACATGGGCGTCTTCTTTGCTCACAGTGCGGGGGGATTCCTCAGGCTCCACGGTAACTGGAATCATAGCTGGCTCGGGCTCTAGCTCAACAGAGACAGGCTCCTTGAGCTTTTCATACTTGGACAGGACCTCCTGCAGTTGCTCGTGAATGCTCAATGCCTCAAAAAGCTGAGCCTCATTATCACCAGCCGTCTCGATGATCCTCTGGATCGTGTACTGACATTGTCGGCATTGTTGAACGAGAGTGGTTGTCAATTCATCCTGCATAACATATGTGGTATGGTCAACATAATGTGATGACAGAACAATAGTAATCTAGCATTGAATTAGATATCTATAAGATAAACAAATAGGAAATAATGGAGGAGTCCATATTCAATTAATTCCACATATTGCCATGCGCCTGCAGTAATCAGAAAATAAAGAAAAGTTCTTCATGTATAATCCTAGATAAATTCATGAAGGAAACATCAAAACCATGCTTTGAACGAAACATGCGCTACAGACATTAACTTAAGTCACCTAAACCATAATCAACAGGGACTAATTAAAGACTAACCTGTAAAACCTCTTTTTTGCGGAGAGGAAGATAACACTGTGGAAAGAAGCTCAACACTATTACGAGCCACCTCAAAAGCCTCATTTACTTGCACAGCAGGGGCAGTGCGAGCTGGAGCAAAACTCTCATCTGGAATTTCCTGATACCCTTCTTGTGCTACCTCAGAATATGGTTCAGCTGCAGGCACTGAACGGGAGGAGTAAATATTGGTGCTAGGCTCTCATCATCACGCCCAGGAAAGCGAATTCCCCTAGATCTTAAGCTCTGCAAAGAATACAAAAAGGCAATACCTGCATGAGTTCAAGTAAGAGAAATCCACAAGCCTGACAATATGAGTACTGATTATGCGAGGCACAACATTGTGTTATGGTGCATAGTAAACCATTAATCAACAAGGTAATGTTGATAAGAAAATTTTCATGTCAATTGTTCATCTACATAACAGGAATAAACAATTCCATGTCAATAACCTATCTGACATTCTGACACTATCCATAGCCAGAATAATTTGATCTGCTGCTTTCCAGATAAGTTGCAAGCCACTGTTTCAGGTTAAATTGCATTAGACTGATTCAACAGCAGAGCATTACTTTGTATTTACCTTGTAGGTTTCTTCATACACTGGAAGGTAGCGCAGGTCATTGCCAGATTCTCCCCACGCTTCAATAAGCATAAGAGCCTTGTTTCTGTTGTTGACAATAGTTTGTGGATCATCAATCAGCTTGACCATCTCATCAAGCACCCGCTCAGCAGCAATCTCAGAGAAAGCCTTGTCGCAGTTCTTAACAACGGCCTCAAGTAGGACGAGAGATAGATACTGCACCCGTGGATTCTTCAACATAATTCTTCTCTTGACGGCCCGATGACTTCAACACTGTTGACCCTGTCGGTGTTCACCATGTCACATATCTCAAGGTTGATAGCCCAATCAGGGGCATCCATGGTCTCCAACGTGGCTTCGCCAACAATCTTGTCCGCCATGTTCTGGCCCTGGAAGAACTCCTTCATCTTGAAACTCATGTTGCTGACCCCAACTGACATCTTCCGGCTAACTTCTGCACTGCTTATCTTGAGACGCTCACCAAGGGCGTTGACTTTATCCATGAGATTGTCGCTCATCTTGTCAGAGTGCTTTGCTAATCCAGATCACTCTAATTCTGAAGGCAAGTTAAGTGTGAGGTTAGGGACTTAAAATGGGGCAACAAAGAGATGGTCGTTGATAAACTGTGAATCCAAGCAGTAGTAGTTAAAGCTAAACACGTAGAGAAGGCCGGTCTATATCAGCCCAGGATATTAGTACTTTGTTATGTAGGTAGGAGGAAATTAGAACCATAATTAATTGCTCCTTTGTTATATTGCTATAGAGTTGTTCTACAATATACAGTGATGCTGGGAAAACGAAACCCTGGGTATGGTGATTCGACCCATCGTATGAAACAGTCGTAAGGCCTCAGCGCTTTAGATCGATTACCTCAACAGTACATAGGAAATGCTCCAGTAATAATCAATCTAAGCTACGATCGAATCCAGGAGTATTTGGCCGGGTACAACAATCCCTCCCTTTGCCCTAGTCCTTAAATCACAGCAGCCGCGGCAGCAGAAACCATCTAAACTTCCTCCGGTTGCCGCGCCAGGCTTGGGGAAGAAATCATCATGACCTCTCTAATCGCAGCCAGTGGGCGGAGAGGAGTAGATCGCACCTGAGTATTTCACGCCCGCCGCGCTGGATTGCTTCCTCCTCCACCACCGGCGCCAGCAAAGCCGCCTCCCTTCTCTTCCTCTTCACTTTCCCTTCATCTGAGTCTCTGACCTCTCTACTCTGTACGACTGTACCCGCGTCGCCGTACGCGTCGAGAGCCTTTGTTGCTACTGGACCGTTGGGGACGGACGGATCGATCCTGTTTTGGACGGGACGTGAGCATCTCGAGCAGTGTTGCAATCTACAGTACCCCGATACTTCAAGTGGGTGCTGTATCCCGTATCGGATACATATCCGATACCGATACTCGACGATACACGGTGGATACGATCTTCGAAGTATCCTAAATAAAAAATAAAAAACTAATTTCGGATACTTAGGCTCGATACGTATTCATGAAGTATCCCAAATAAAAAAAAAATCTAGGTTATATTGTGACCTTGTAGTCGCAACACAAAACACACATCTGTAATTGATTTCTCTAAAGCAAGATAACAAACTAAAGACTCTTAGTATAATATATGTGTGTTCAAATTTTGGATTTTGAAAATATGATGGATATGTTTGGCTATTGGAGCGTGGAAAAAAAATTAAAATATAGAAAGTTGAGCTAGAGATAAAGGATTACAAGTATTGACAAAATTACTAAGCTACTACTATTTTGAAAATCTAAATATACATCATTTTTGTTCATCTGCTTATATTTAAAAATTAGTGAAACGTATCCACGTATCGCAATTTTAGAAAAATGACGTATCCGCATATCCGTATCCATCCGATACCGATACACGTATCCGTATCCATGTGTAGGCCAGAATACGCCAATACCTCATCCCTATAAACGATCATTTATATAAAAAAGAAAATATTATTGTACTTTTTCTTTATTAAGCCACTAATATTCCCATCGTCTCTCCACTCAAATAATAGGGACTTTGCATCTTCTCCGGTAGCATGAGGTCCATCATATGACTATCACCTTTAGCTATCTTATTTTTTACACACTTGTGGGCACCCTGTTTTTCATATGGCTACTGAAAAGATATATCGGAGTAATGTTGTAGAAATTTTTTCAATATTGAATAAAAATAATATTAAGCTATGCTTCTTCCGTCTCTAAAAAAAAAAAAGAGTCATTCTCATTTTCCAAAAGTCAATAATTTTAATTTTGATCAAATATATATAACAAAATATTAATATTTATAGTATATAATTAATATCATTTGATAGATCGTTGAATATACTTCAAAATGATCATATGTCCATGCTTAAAAAAGGTACTTTTATCATATTTACATCAATTTTTTTGTAAGAGAAACTTTGTCAAATTCAAATTCATGCATATGTGCACAAACTGAGCCTAAATCGATATGCACATACGTAGGGGAGTTTGCCCTACCTGTCTAAGTTTTTAGGGAATTTATCCAACTCTAATCCATGATTTTTCATGTATGGATAAATAGCACCAAAATTAACTCTCAAGCCCTCATCATATCGTATCTTTTTGGTGAGATTGAGGGCATTCTAGCATATTGCATCCGGTGTTTGAATCATTGTGGCCCTAGGGAGATTTTAAGTAAGTGTTCACTTATTTATATCTCTTTGAGGTGCTAACCTCCTAGCTAACTTGGAGCTTGTGGTTCCAAGAAGTACTTTTAAGAAGTTTGTGAATGTGTTGAAAGTTGATTGTGAGGGATTCCTATGCTCAACACCCATGTGGTGAAGAGAAACCCTTATAAAATCGAGTAGTGGAGTAAGTTTTGGTTCTAATAACGGCTCAAAGGTGAAGCAAAATCTTGACAGAGGAGTAGAGAATATTGAATCCATCTTAACATAGATAGAAGTCACTAGCAACATAAATACCACGCGATAATTTTTGTGTTCCAATTTGATTATTTTTAATACTTAACTTACTTTTTATACAAGTCTCATGAACAGTTAACCTGCATGTTCATTATTAACTAATTTGTTGCTTGATTTTCCTATAAAGTTTGCAAAAATCCAACCTAGGTCAAGAGCAACAATATATTAGAGCTTTCTCTTGGTTCTACCTTGATATTTGTGATGTTAGTTGAAACCGCCTATTCATCACATCCAATTGGCATGCCTAGATCCTAAATTTGCAGGATCTCTTTAATCTCTAGTCTCTTTTGATCATCAAATCTGAAAAATGCGAACACAAATTAAATTTAAATTGACATGTTCCAGATAAAGGATCTATATAAGGTATGATCTGTTCACTTGGCTTATCGATAAGTGAAACAATATTTTCTCTTATAATAAATCAATCGCTTTAGTTTTTATCACACCTGCTTATAAGCCAAACGAACAACAATTTGTTTCGTTTAAAACTTGAACATTTTCCCAACCACCTACAATGAAGATTGAAATGTTCGATACTAGCAGCACTTTCTGAATGGCGGATGAATTTTTGTTGCATTAAATTGTGATATACTCGCCTGTTTCAAAAAAGAATGCCACCGTGCTTTCCGAGAAATAAATGCCAAGAATTTTAATAAATAATAAATATCATCGATAATGTCATAATCAGTATCATCGTAAAGACCTTGCATCTAGTTTTTTAATAAAATTATTTTGAAAATATAAATTTTGCACGCATTTTTTATAAATTAAATCAAACTTGTGCAGACGCATCCCATGATATATTTTCAAATTTACTCCCTTCGTCTCAAAAAAGGATGACGTTTTGGGTGTTCGCACACAAGTTTGATTCGATTTTGTAAAAAATACGATAATATTTATATCTTCAAATAAATTTGTTAAACAACTAGATCTAAAGATCTTTCCGATGATACTACAATTACTCCCTCCGCACTGAATTAGTAGTCGCTCTGGGTCATGTAGGCTTATTGGGCATTAGTTGTTGTTGAAGCCACCGGATGTGAAAGATGGACGCACTGCCCCGCATGCATGGCCTGGGCCATTATTCGTGGCGCCGCCTCCTGGGGTTTGCACCTGGGAGTAAACACGCACATGCAAGACCACAGTAATCACCGCATGGTCAAGATGCATCGAGGCTTACCTCAATCGCCATGCAAAATCCAGCCCACAACAAAAAAAAAAACCAAGGACTCTGAACCCAGGCTGCCAACCTCTCGCTCCAAGCACGAACCAACTCAGCCAGAGACCTCACTTGTATAAGATGCACCCGAAATGTGATTTATTAGGGTGTAGAGGTGGAAAACTAACCTCTAATTAATCACTTTTTTACCACAATTTGCCCTAAACGTAGGGCCTCTATACTTAGAGGGAATATGATACTACTCCCTCCATCCTCGTCTCCATAAAACTTTTTAACTTCTCAATTCAACTTTTAAAAAAGTATTAATATCTATGACATAAAGTGAAAGATCTTATAAAAAAATACATCAGGATGATAAACTAATTACATTAATCGACCATACATATTTAAATTTATTTAAAAAACTCGCATAAATCTAAGTCATAAAGAGATTCATGAATTTTATGAGAATTGATAATATTTATTATTTATCTAAAGTAGCTTATTTCCTCGAAACGAGAACGTCATTATATTATTTTTTTGAGGGATGTAGCGGCTGTATTTTCGCTGTCCGTTTCTGTGAGTCGTGCAGAGGGCACACAGACGTTGCCACGTGAAGGAGTGGCCCCCTTGCCCTCACGTCAATTTTCTTTCTACCACATCACGGGCCCCCCTCCGTCCAAGCCTCGAGGGCAAAGAGCCAATGGAGAAGATCCTCTCGCCTCTCTCACCAACGTGATTAATGGGAAGGACAGGCAGGCGGCACTTGGCCAATGCCCAAACCCACCACCAGTCCATATGGAGTGGAAATTATGGAAGGGGAGAGAATGCCGAGGCGAGCGGAGCCCGGGCGAAGCGAGGCCCAACAAAACCCGTTGGATTCGATTCTCTGCTTGGTTCCCCTCCCTCCCTCCCCTGCATGCTCCACTTCCGCCCCGCCGGCCAAAACCAATTTTTTCTGAAATCCTTTCCGCTGCCGGCCCTGAGCATTTTCGGTTCCATGGCCTCGCCTTCCTAATCGTGGGATCAGCAAGCCCTCGCCTCGCCCGCTGGTTCGTCTCTCACTCCCCGCTCGTTTCGATTCCCCACCCGGGTTCCTCCGCCGCCTGGGCCTTCGTCTCAACCTCGATTGATCGTAGGGTTAGCGGTTGGATCTTCGTGGGGATATTGCTCCAACCTGTTTTGCGTTATTCCACTTGGCCTCTCTGCGCGCGCTAGCGATTTCGACCGGTGTTGAACAGGCGTAGGAGGAATGGCCGATAAAGCCTCCTACTCGTTGGAGGCATTGCCCTGTTTTTTCTTAGATCTTCCAGAATTTGTCAGTTAAAGGATGCAACTTTGGTGTTTTTTTTTTTAAAAAAACTTTTCCAGAAGCGCTAGAAGCCTATAACTTGATTCTTAACACAATGTTCCATTCATAGGATATAGCCAGGAATAAGCATGATCAAATCTTATAAACTACCAGTGTTTTGTCGTCCATTCAAACATTCTTTTTTCTTTGACATTGCGAGTTTCTGTTCAAGGAGTGCATGAAGCCTGCAATTTTGAATCCTCCTGGTTGAAACTGTTGTAATCAGTTCATGTTCCTGGTCCTTCAGTTGTAATCAGTTCATGCTCCTGGTCCTTCAGTTGGACCCAATATTTTTTTTTCCTGAAATATACTTTGCATTTTTTCGTTAATACTCCCCATTCCAAATTATGAGTCATTTTGACTTTTTTGATAGATCGAATTTGCTATGTATCTAGATATGATTTAGAATGGAGGGATTACTAAAGATAAAGATACCCCTTTGGTTATCGAGCTTTCCATTGATTTTACACACTTTATTATCATATCTTTTAGTCCACCAGCCACCCACCACTCTTGATTTGATCCAATCTGAAACCTGCGTCAAAAGCAAAGATTAAAGCTTCAACCTGACCTCAAGAAAGAGCAACCTTAAAAGATGTCACATGCCACCCTTGATGTTGTTCTCCTCCACTATTTGTATCCATCTTCTATCTTCTCAACTAATATTAAATAGCATGCAGTAACATGGTTCCAACTTACAAGTATTTTCCTTGCCACAAGGTCCTTTTTTTCGTGTTATCAAACCAATTGGCACTGTGCTTTATTGCTATTGTTTAATTATCGGCTACCTGCTTGTCACTTTCACTGCATTTTTAAACAGTTTTGATGCTGTTCTTTTTTGATGTGTTCTAAAGCATTGCTTTCAGTGAGCTGGTGAGAAGCTTTATTCATGGGTCCTTTAGTTTCTAATGGGAAATTGATTTTCCTGCTCGGGAGAATCCATATAAATATGTTTTGACAAATAATCTAGGTGTTGATTTATACTGTATTGTGCTGCAAATTGAATAGGATCTTTGCAGTGCTAGAGGTCAGATCACTCAAGTTGTGTCCATGCAATTTCGCAAAGTGAAATGTTTTTGTTTTATTTTATTTTTCATGAGTGCAAATTTTGATTTATTATATCCTCTTTATGTTTGTTTTGCAGCTTTTGGTTGAAAGCTGGTATTTGGTCTGAAGGTTCTGGCAGGAATCAAGATGGGTGTAATCAGCACTGTTCTTGGTTTCTCCGGATTTGGCTTTGGGTTCTCGGCTGGCATTGTTATTGGGTATTTCCTCTTCATCTATGTCCAACCAGCTGATGTCAAGGTGGGGACCTTCCTTGTGTTCTTCTTTTATTAGTACCATGTAATTTCAAAATTATCCTTGGTGCATAATGAATAATGGGATCGTTGATGACAGTTTTGCCAATATGTTTCCAAATGATCTGGGGACAATATGATATCTTGCAATTAAGATGAAACAAAGATGGCTTGGTCATTGTTGAATTAATTTAACATCTCCTGTACATCCCATCATTATTTAGTTCCTCCTAAACTAAGGGCTAATCTGGAAACTCATCCCTCTTGGAATTCGGACTTTTCCCAGGGTGAGCGATCCATGGGGATGTCATTTAAATAAGTCATTTAGTTCTCCATGGGGGGCATTCCATCCCTAGGTTTGTCTCCCCCTTGCTTCCAAATTAGGCCTAATGTGTTGCCTAGTGATGGCACATGTTGGATGCACCCAGGATAGGGCCATTTAATGAAGGAAAATGGAGGCCTAGACAAATCATATGATGCATTGTTTGTTCTTTAGCTCTATTCTCAGTGTTCACTGGTCAGTTTAGAGTGTATACATTATTATGTGGCAGAGTCTGTTTTGACTTTTGAGTACGTTTGGAGGATTTCAGTAAGTCATTTAATCTGATAAATTTTGTCATGCACCATTTGCTTCTTTTTGCTTGCTTCTGCTTGTAACGGATCTTCTATTTCTGAAGTCAAACTCAATAATATATGGGGTCATGGGGATGATTTTTTCTCCCTACTTTTTTATGTCAGGATGTCAAAGTTCGCCCGCTTGTGGAATATGATTCAAAAATCTTTGAGGGCATCCTTCCCGAAATTCCTTTGTGGGTTAAGAATCCCGACTATGATAGAGTATGCTCCTTCAATAAACTAGCAAGAAAACTACATTGATCCTAGCAGTATGCTAAGATTCTCATTTTCTTTCTTGTCTCTAGATTGATTGGCTGAACAGGTTTTTTGGAATTGATGTGGCCTTATCTTAACAAGGTACCTGCCTTGTCATTTGTTAGGAGACAGAATGAGACCATTAGCTCGTTGACATTGAATTTGCTATGTTTTGTGTTTTTTTATCTTGTAGGCTATCTGCAGGACTGCACAGGACATCGCAAAGCCAATTATTGCTGAGAATACTGCGAAGTATAAGATGATAGACTCTGTTGAGTTCGAATCACTTACTTTGGGTAATCTACCACCCACCTTTCAAGGTCAGCAGCGTTGCATCCTTTGTGTTTCCCTTTACATGTATGCATTTGTATTTCACAGTTTACTTTGAATTAGAATATTTGTTAAATACAAGATATTGTGCATGACTGGTGTATGCTTTATATTGCTTCTTTATTTTCAGTAGTCAATTTAACCCTATTCGTAAAATAGAGGTGGCTCAATTTTCTATTACTGATGATATGATGTGGTCACACTGAGACACTATTACAACTATGTTCCAGAGGTAGCTGCTATATTGAGTTTACAATTGAACATTTCATTCCTTGGTGATATGTCATAATCAGTACGTCTTCTGCTTGGTTAGTTACAACTGGTGAAGTGTATACATCACTTTCCCCACGCACATCATATATGTGGGAGAACAGACTCTGTTCGTACAAAAAGCTTATGTTAGATTTGCCTATATGTGTCATGTGATTCTAATTTTTACAACTGGTGTTGCAAAGATGTATCTTGAACCGATCCATGTATTTTTCCTCCCAGGGATGAAAGTCTATGTCACAGAGGAGCAAGAGCTGATAATGGAACTGTGTCTTAAATGGGCTGCAACTAAATGTCACTGTTGCTATAAAAGCTTATGGTTTGAAAGCTACGGTCCAGGTATGAATTGTTCTTTCATAAGCTGGATTCAGAAATCGATCTTCAGTTAATGTATGTGGAATTGAGCCAAGTGGAATATTCCTTTTTTTTGAGATATTTCAGATTGTGGATCTACAAGTCTTTGCATTACCTGTGATTACTCTGAAGCCATTAGTGCCTACATTTCAGGTGCTTTGCAAAAATCCTTGTCTCGCTCATGGAGAAGGGGTATGGTATTTACTGATTGCACGTGTTTGAATTATCCTGGTACACCACTTCTATGCTAATGTGATTAGTTTTGCAGCCACATGTTGACTTCGGGCTAAAAATTCTTGGAGCAGATGTAATGGCCATTCCTGGTCTTTACAGATTTGTTCAGGTGTTCCTGACTACTGTTCCAAACATTCTCATGTGAAATTTTGTCCATTTGTCACACTTCTACATGAGCTAAATGTTTTCATTAATTTTTTGAACATAGTAGGCTTAAGTTGCACTTCCATGAATGTTTTATTTCTGAAAAGAAACTATAGATGGGTTACTACAAACATTTTAACCTTCACATCAAACTATTAATATAATTATTTGGCATGTTCTTGTTATTTGCCTGCATGTATTTAAACACATGTGCATCTGTGTGCCAAAAGCAGCATTGCTATGATTTGATGGTTAGTCACCTGGATTTAGACTTCAGTGTTATCCATCTGTAGTGTGTAGGCTGCTCTTACTGTGGAAGTGCTATGTGGTATCAATTCACTCAATCACTCCTTTCAGTCCAGTTAGCTCCTTTGTAATGCTAACTTTCATTATTTGTAGGAGACCATCAAAGAAGCAAGTGGCAATCATGTATTTGTGGCCGAAGATATTAGAAGTACCTATAATGGACCCCTCAAAGTAATTTTAGCACTTTTTCTGTTTTGGTTTGTTTACATCAAAACCTAGATCTGATGACAGAGGAGTATTGTTAATGGTTTTCAAATTCCCAGAGCATCGAAAAAAGCCTGTTGGAATTCTACTTGTGAAGGTTGTAAGAGCCCAAAAATTTGCGAAAAAAGAAGGATCTGCTGGGTAAATCAGACCCATATGTGAAGCTTAAAATGTCAGATGATAAGCTTCCATCCAAGAAAGAGACTGTAAAGCGCAGCAATCTCAATCCAGAGTGGAATGAAGATTTTAAGTTTGTTGTGACTGATCCAGAAAACCAGGCTCTTGAAGTTAATGTCTTTGACTGGGAACAGGCATGGTTTGCTTTGTCCTATTTAAAGCTTCTGTAGTTTTCTTGTGACATATTAGCAAAGAATATACAGTTATTTTTGCTTTATAGGTGGGGAAACATGAAAAGATGGGAATGAACGTGGTCCCACTGAAAGATCTCCCACCAGAGGAGACTAAAGTTACAACCCTCAACTTGCTTAAGACCATGGATCCAAATGATGTACAAAAATGAGAAGTCTCGTGGGCCAGCTTTACGCCAGAGCTCACATACAAGCCTTTCAAGGAAGAAGATATGGAGACAGAAGATGCAGAGGGGTACCAATGTGTGATAGAAAAAGCTCCAGATGGTACTCAGCTGGTGGTGGATTGCTTTTTGTTATTGTTCATGAAGCCAAAGATCTTGAGGGGAAACACCATACAAACCCCTATGCAAAATAATTTTCAAAGGTGAAGAGAAGAAAACAAAAGGTATTTTTGTCATCCAGTTATGCTTTATAATTTCATGGAATGATTACGATTGAGTTATCTCTTTATTGGTTTATTTACCCTTCACCCCGTGTGCTAGGTCATCAAGAAGAATAGGATCCACGATGGAGGATGAATTTGAGTTTGTGTGTGAGGAGCCTCCTGTAAATGATAAACTACATGTTGAAGTTCTAAGAAAAAGCCCCAAAGAAAGGGCTGATATATGGCAAGGTAGAATGGAACTTTTATCATCATCCATTTAATAACCAATCTACTGCACCTGGTGATTGTTAGCTATAAGATTAGTATTCTTTTTTTTTGAAACTGCTGCCCTGTAGCATGTAGAGAGAATTCTAACATTCCCTAACGTTGGATCATTTGAAGGCATAAGTATCAAATATCCTTTATGCTGATGCCTGTATTTTCTTGATCCAGGAAACTTTGGGCTACATTGATATCAGCCTTGCAGACGTGATCAGTAACAAGAGAATTAATGAGAAGTACCATCTCATAGACTCAAAAAATGGCCAGATCCAAATTGAGTTGCAGTGGAGAACTTCCTAGACAGGAAGAGCAAGAATGCCTGAATGTGGTATACACATGAATGTTCGTATACTGAGTTTGCGGATACCTGTAATTGAGGTCATGTAGATATTCCATTTGTTTCCAGACATCTGTTGAGATTTTTCCCCTTTTAATTGCTCAAATTTACTAGGAGTACTATGTAGGCATGTTACTGACCCCTAAGAACGGAACTGAGCTTATTCTTGTGACTCAACGAGTGACAATACCACCATACAGCATTCTGGCATTTCGAGAATTCGCAGCACTCCATATGTTTCGTTGGTATGGTATCTTAAATGACCATTTAGCATGTGTGTGCTTTTTAGAAATGCTTCAATACTAGGGATGAACTAGTTTCAGTGGCCAATTAGAATTCCCTGATCATATACTGGAAAGAGAGTGTAACATGCAGTCATTTAGCCTGTAGATCACCTTCATGGAAAGATTTGGTTGCAATTAAATCTTGAAGGCCCTGTTAGGGTTAAACCTAACATGCTTCTACAGTAAGGATAAGGAAAAAAATAAACCATGAAAGTGATCTACTGATCTTTCTACTCAAAGAGTCCAGAAACATGCTGGAGTTTCATCTTTACAGAAGCCCCTGACAGGAGAGAAATAAACTACCGACAATGCAAGCTTATATATACATGTGCATCTTGCACTACATGTCCTTGTGTCCACTACCTTTCTTCAGATAAACCACCCCCTTTCTTCAGATAAAACCAACCCCAATCCATCCTCCTCCTCCTCCCACCCACCCCCCCCCCCACCCCCCCCCAAATCACAAGTCATAGGACAACGGATCAATCATCAAACTCCGGGCAACATTACAAAAAAGGACCCCTGAAAAGAACCTGCCACTTGCACAGTCACGCTCCTTGAGACCCAAAGCATCAGTTTTTTTTTCTTAACAAAGTTCTTTATTAAAATTCCAAGACCAATACATCAAGTTGATATAATACCTTAAAATAAACTTACCTCTGTCCAACAAAAACACACAAAAACCTGGTTACTTTAAAAAGCACACATGTTCTACCAGTGCGTTGGAAAAAGGAAAATCATTGGACACACTCGCCAACTGTTGCCAAGCCATTACAACTAAATCCCATAAGTACATGCAAAACAATTCCACAACATAAACACGAAAAAGATAGTTATTAGGCTAGTCTTAGTAGGGGAGTTTTATGGCTCTATTTTCAAAACTCTCACATGTTGGAAATAATATAAATAAGTTTTATCTAGCTTATTCGACATATCTATAAAACTCTCATGATACTCCTATTGAGATTGGCCTTGTGAAGCCAATGGATAACTTTGAAAGATAACTTGCAAAGGAGATGAAGAAAGCTTATTTTCAAAAACCAACGCATTCATGGTTAACCAAAGTGACCAGCACATAAGGACCCACCCTTAACCGGACTAGTGGTTCTAAATCTTTTCTTATAACTCCCTAGCCAAGCACCAAACACTTGTGACATGTTGAGACCAAACTGAAGGAGCTATCTGACAATCAAATAGATACATGATTGTCCTATATCTTTGTGACAAAGTATCATGTTTCAAGGCGCTTTAGCAATATTGATTTGTTAGCATTGGCCCATGCCTACCATATACTCCATACTCCATAGAAAAAACAGTCGCTTCTCGCCCGACGCCGAACGGATGGGCGCCCGGAATCCCATCCTCAGCGCCCGCCTCCCACCTTTCCCGGACGGACGCCAGCGTCCACGCCCGTGATGTTTCCTCCGCCTCCACACGCACCAGCATCCCCCCGCAACCTTCCTCCACCGAGACTATGCTCAAGGACACCCCCTGGGCGAAAAAAGCCTCCCTGCTCTTCCCTCCACTCCCCAAAGCAAGTGCTACCAAGCCCTTTTCCTCCGCTCCCTCACACGCAAGGAACCCGCCTCGTTTACTATGTGCACGGGATCTGCCCGCCCCCCAACCTCATCGGGTTCCCAGCACCTCCGTCAGTCTGGCCGTGAACTCGCCCCCATAAGCACGCCAATCAGCCGCAACAATGTGGGAGCTATTTGCAACATTGAAAAAGAACAACTAATGCAACAAAACGAAGATATGAACTGAAACATAAAAGAATATTTGTTGCAATATTCAAAACATCCACCGCACGCAACATCGGAAAAATCTGCTGCAACAAACAAAAAACAATTGTTGCAACATCTCACCACTAATACTACAACATCAGAAAACGCATGTTGCAACAACCACAAAAACATCTCTCCGCAACATCAGAAAAAAATATGCCGCAAGCAAAAATAATTGTTGCAACATCTCACCACTAATACTAAATATGTCGAAAACTTGTTACAACAACCACAAAAAGTAACATTGCAACATTTCCAAATCATCTGTTGCAACATTGAAAAAGAACCGTTGCAACATGGTGAGAGCTGAACCCCGAAAAGCTTCATTTGGAACACTAGCCATCACCACATCCCATAGATCCGGAGAGGGAGGAGAAAGAGAAGTGGCTGTCGCCGGAACCCTAGCCATCACACATCCCATAGATCCGGAGGGGGAAGGAGAAAGAGAAGCACGAGGGAGGGAGGGCCGATCCAAAAAGGAGAGGAGAAGGAAGGGGGGGAGGGGCCGATTGATCCCGCCACCTACTTTCGCCGGAGCTGCGCCGTCGTCCCTCCTTCGGATCCATGGAGGTAATAGAGAGGGGAGAGAGGGAGAGAGCGTGGACGGAGGAAGGCCAACTCCTCACCAGGAAGCGACGCCCGTCGCCCCCACTGCAGTGAGGCAGCTCGCCCCGTGTGGGGGAGATAAAGGGAGGAAGGGCGGAGGGCACTGAGCCGCGTGCGCGGTGGGGAATGGGGAGGGGTCACGGGCCGGGGAGGGGAGGGGGTTCACGGGCCGGGATGCGGGAGGCGGAGTTGGACGCGTGGTGGTCTCAAGGCGGCGCACCCGTCCGGCTCGATTAGGTGCCGGACGTTTCGCCTATCATTACCGTGAAAAATCTTGATTTTTAAAGAGATTCATAAATTTTCACAAAGGTTTTTTATATTACGGGCATTGTCGATTTAGTTAGTGCTAGTAATAATGATAAGAGTTCTGCTCCGGTACACCCCTTCTAAAAAATAAGGCATGAATCTTAAAACAAAACATATACAAATGTTAATTTCTTTTCCAAGGTCTCGTATGGAGCTGACCCTACCCGCTCCAACCTATCATGTTGTTCTCCTTGATCTCAGCACGCGCAAGCGATGACCACGGCAATGTCGGCAACCTATAGACCATTCAATCTCCTTCGATGAGCTCAGGAGTGACTCGAGGAGGCACGGCTCAAGCTCAAGGAAAGCGGGATACCATGATCAAGCCATCAGGGACCTAGCTCATGGACGCCGCTGACATCGACAACAGCAGCACCATCGACTACGACGAGGTTCATCGCCGCCACCGTGCATGAGCAAGCTTGTGAGCACGAGGACCACCTACCTACAAGCGGCCTTAGTCTTACTTCGATTAGGATGACAGCGGCTACATCACCGTCGAAGAGCGCCAGAGCAGGCGTGCAGTGAGCACAACATGGTGGTTGGTCTTGACGACATCATCACAGAGGTCTCTCTGCTTCTCCTTTGATTTTAGCAACATAGTTCTCGCCTTGCTTTTTCAATTGGTTATCGATGCTCCTCGCAACCAATACTCGGTGCTAGAAGTGCTAGCGATTGATAACTTGGAAGAGTTCGCCGAGATGGGCCTAGGGCAGTGCGGGCTGCGTCTAACTATGACCCATAAGTCAAATGATATTATACTTAAATTAATTAATGAAGTGGCTACCTTGAGATCCATGCTAATTTTAAAGGAGTACCTAACGAATAAAAAAGAAGTTCAAAATTAACTCGGTACCTTCTATGCATCAAATTTAACAAACGGGTTCGTCGGCAATAAGTAAAAGCGGGAAATTAAAGAACACGCAATCAGTCTATTAGATTAACTGATTTTCACCCTTCTGCTGTCATCTCACGCAGTACAAACTCACGTGCGCCACAAGACACACACTGAAAATCAACTAGATCTTTGTCTGATGCTTTGCAGATCAAAATTCTAGCAGATTGGATATGATATCAGCATTAAATGTAGCCTTTCCGCCAAAAAAAAAAAAAAAAATCATACGCAGAACCTCACGGCGCACACGCACTGAAAATCGCTAGGTCTTTGTCTGATGGTTTGGAGATCAAATTCTAGCAGATTGGATAGTATCAACATTAGAAATAGCCTTTCCACAAAAAAGGCATTAAGCGTGTACGTAGACCATGAGCAAAGCTGTATTTTCATGTTTAAAAATTTTATTTAAAAAATATACCCGGCATAGTCCATAAACACTATGACCCAAAAATAAGTGATATTTTAGATTTGTTGAGTCAAAAAGAATATGAAATTTGACCAAATTCATAAGGAAAATAATTAATTTTCGATGACTTTGTAGAATATAAAATATATTTCATGATAAATCAAATTAATATTTATTTGATACTATAAATATTATTACTTTTTATATAAATTTGAATCAAACTTGAAATAATTTTGACACTTCTATATTTTAGGCGCTTTTGTTATACAACCAACTATTTCCAAGTAAACTATTATTTTTTATGATTTATTATATCATATCAAATTTGTCCTTATCTAATCTAACTATGAAATAAATTATAAATTTTTTTAATTATCTTTTGTTTCAACGGTTCAGATTTGTAAAAGATTTTTGTTGTTATCTAATGGTTTTTTTTTTTAATTTTCCAAACAAAATTTATAGATTATGACTACAAATTGTATAATAAATTAAAACTGCGATTTTAGTATAAACATATGCAATAGCCATCGCTTGAAAGGAAGATAAAATTCAGCCTGAATTTTAGCAAAGTCTGGGTCTTCTTCTCCTTGATGTGCCTCCGCGCTGCTTATATATGTGAAATAAACGACCTGCGACACTGTGAGCGAATGATTTTTAATTTTTTTTTTGAGGTATGCGAGCGAATGGTTCTTCAAAGGTGCACAGAAATTACGAATGCGAAATCTAGTTCCTGACTGACCACCTTCTCTGACTGTGAGACAGAGTCAAGTCCATCCATGCTGTGTTCTACTTCTACAATTCTGCTGTATTGCAATTTATGCGGACCGCGTGCTCTCGACGGCGACGGCCATTGTTGACGTTGGGTATTTCACCTACAAAAGCTTCCTCGCGCAGGAATCAGAATCACATTCCCACGCAAACGCACGCCCGTAATATTTTTCCCCCTGATTTTTTTTTTAAGAAGAAAAGCTCACAATGCTTAACCATCCATCCATCATCGGCTGGCTTACCAGCTGGAGTTTGTCCTGTTTTTCCATCGATCCTGTCGCCTTCGCCCTCCCTGGCAATCTACACACTATACTTTCGTCACGATGCCAGGAGGACCTCCAACCCAAAGAAAGAAAACCACTACAGATAATAGTTAAAGTTGCAAATAATGTAGCGAGTAATTAGCTTTTGTACTCTAAAACCCCTGTAGCGGTCTGCTGCGTGGGGTCGCGCTTTGCTTGCGCATATTGTTGTGAACTCTTTCTCTCTCTTTAATATATATGCCGGGTAACCGGATCTTTCAAAAAAAAAAAAAAAAGATTCTTTATGCTCTAGCTAGACAGGAGCCGCAGGATACTCACGGCGCCCACGTACTCTAAACACGGGCTATTTGCCCTTTGGTTTCATTCATATATATATATATATAAGAAAAGAAAAAGGTTACATCAAAAGCGATTCCAACAAGGAGGGCCGGCTGTGGGCATCTCATAATTCCTGCCGCTTTTTATATCCCCAAAAAATGTGGAGCCAAAATAACTCGAGCCTATATACATGATGAAGAGACAAGATAAAGCGTTTACCACTTCAACTACACAAATCGACGTCTAGGCAAAAAGGATGCAGCCGGATGGATTTCTCGGTGCCCAACCAACCAGCACATTGCTGAGCAACCTGAGGAAGCAGTAGTTTGCGGATTGACCACATGCAACAGTTACGAGGATCCCTATGTGCAGAATCACCAATCACCCTTGACCAACCAACAGTTGCAGACTTCTTAGCGCTACAAAAACACAACACACAAGCATTTGATACGATTCAGTGGTGCATGCATTCACAAAGGGAACAAAACAGGTTTACCCAAGACTTAGACCTTACAGGATCTGCATGACAATGACAGGCTCCACCATGATTGATAAAGTCCAGTGATATAAAAAAGATTAAAGTTCAGGAGTTTGTCCTGGCAAAAATTGCACAATGGCAGTTCACCTGTTCTTCTGACAAAGGTAACTTCAGTAATGAATCTGGACCCTTGAATACAGTAGTAAAATTCGTCTGTTAGGACACCCATCTAATGAGTTATTGTCAATGACAGACATAACATACTCAGATTAACATACAGTAGCAAAGTTACTTACTGTATAAATGAATCAATTACCAACATACAGTAGCAAAGTTACTTTCTGTATATATATATAAAAAATCAATTACCATAAAACATAACTTCATGGAATACATACACTACACTAGTCTAGCTGGAATTACATGCTACTATGCTGGGCGTAACTGTCAGATGGGAAGAGTGGATCACTCATAAACATTAAGTATGAAATTACCCTATAAACACCAGGCAATCTTTTTAAGGATTCAAATTTCAGTCATACTTAATGGACCCTACCATACTAGTATTTGTCAAACAAATAATAGAAGGACAAAAATGAAGTTCAGATCAGGGTCGATCAAAACTTAGAGCTAACATTCATCGCCATGGTTGTGACAGTGAGATGACATTGTCTTCGATACAGCTGCTCCACGATCTCTAAAGATGGCAGATTTGAGCACATTGTACTGATTAACAACTGAGTTGTATAAAGTATTTGTGAATAGCTCCCTTCCCTGGATGAAAAAAGAAAAAGAAGCAAAGTCATAATCACTAACAAATATTCAAGGAATATGTAGCAATTAACAACATTAAACAAACAAAGACAAGCTCAGTGAGCAATAAGCTAATAAAACCTTGGAAAAGTAATAGGCTCTATGTTAAATTAATATCATGGACACTTCTTACTAATAAGGAACCCTTTTGTCTCAAAGAACTAGGGATTAGAGATTAAGAGCAATAGAGGAAACTTATATTGCAACAGGAGCATTCAATCGCTCAAGTAAAATCAGTAGGTTTTGTGAATATATCACATAAAGTCAAAAAAGAAAAACAAGCGTGGGAAATATAATCATATTGCACACTGATCAGCTTGAGTTCCATTTATAAACAAAAATAGGAATGCACCATTTTCTTCTGATTTTTTCATGGCATGGAGAAAAAGGGAGATGAACCAGTGTTGATTCATTCTGCAAGAAATCATGACCAAATTACTAAGGCGATCTACTAATATCAACTTTCCTAACAGCATAGATATCCAGACATTTCCACCAATTGAAAATCAATTAATGTCTACGCCCATTTGGCAAATTAGGTGCCTTCGATAAGAGGCAAAAGAATCAGAACCATACAAAAAGCTTATTTTGCTTGTAAACACTAAAAATCTATTATCAACCTGACTGCCTGAAATGGGTTCCATCATGCAACTCCAATGTAACAAAGGTACAAATAGAAATCAGCTTATAGTGTACCAAAAATTTACAAGCCAGCTATTCCCACAGGAACAGTAAGATGAGGAATGTTGTCCCTTGCCAGCAGATAACCAATTACCAGCGGAAAAAGGTCTACTTCACCCCCCCAACTATGGGGGTGGACTATAACCCCCAAACTATGAAGCGTTGGTTACCCCACGAACTTTCTAAAACCGTCTATTTTAACCCCCAGGCGGTTTCAATGGCGATATCGCTACAGTAACCGGGGTTTTGCTACAGTGACCCGGGTTGCAGCAGTGTTCGGCGGTTTGTCTTTTCTATTTTCGGCTGATCTTGAAAAACTCATAATAGTCGCAGAAAAATCATTAAATAGAAAAATTCACTCTGATTGAGCTCCACGAGTAGATTCACAGCGAACACAATATGGTATACTTTAGTACAAAATGCTAGTTTTTATCTATTTATAAACATATAATATGGTATAGCTACTTTTATACTCAAAAGTATACCATATATATGTTCACTGTGTAGATCTACTCATGTGAGTTCAACAAAATTAGATTTTCTATTTTATGATTTTTCTGTGATTTATTATGATTTTTTAAAAATTTAGCCGAAATAAGTTTAGACAAACTGCCGGGCACTGTAGCAAAACCTAGCAAGGCACTGTAGCAAAAACCCCCGGTTACTGTAGCATGCGCTTGAAAAACCCGCCTAGGGGTAAAATAGACGGTCTTAGAAAAGTTCAGGGGTAAATCGATCAAGCTTCATAGTTGGGGGTTATAGTCCAATTTCCCATAGTTGGGGTGGAAGTAGACTTTTTCTCCCTTATACTCACGCAGAAATAGAAGCAGGAGCATAGACACTATCAAGAAACATGATAATATATATAAAAATATCATTGAGAACAAAACCTCATCAGCATTCTTGGTATGAGCAGTAATATCCAGCATACTTTATTTCTTCAGTCACTGACAAGCCTACTCCATGGAAGGATATCACCCTCTGCTCACCAATCTCTTTCTCAACCTATTCAACTCGAAGAGAAAGGAAAATTTCAAAAGAGATACCACAGCAATAATACTTAAACAAGTACCATGAACTCTATTGACGTACAGTACCTGTTGTGGTGGAGGCATAATCTCATAGCACAGCAATGATAGTGGATATATGTGCCCAGTTACGCCAGCATGCTCAAGAAGCCTCCTCATATTGTCCACTGCAGATGAATCGAATGGCGCCTGCCCTTGTTTTTGCATGCAGCAGATAAAGTAAACATAAGGGAACATACTTAGGCCCTGTTTGGAACCCGATTATAGTCGGATTTCCAACCGCCGATCACGAATCCCGCCAAATACTCTGCAGCATCGGGCGATTCTCGCAACCACGTGAGAAAGCAGGACCGCGAGAATGAACTACTCGGCCGATTCTCAGTACCGCAGCCATGGAGCCACAGTTTGCGACGCGCCAGTTCAGCTACTGCACCGCGATCGCAGAAACCATGGTCCCAAACAGGGCCTTGTAAAAAAACAGCATTCAAGCATTGTCTTAGGTAGATAATTTTTGTCAGCCACCTCTACAACGTCGTCACTGTACCATCTCATTTCATTTGCTTGTTAGCAATGCAGTTACATTTAAAAAGAAAAAGATGAGCGATAATGTGTAGCAAGTCAAAATGGAAGAATAAGACCATCAGGCAAGAGAATATACCGGGTACCATTCTCCTGTTGAAGGATTTGGGCGATCTCTACCACCACTTGGTGCAATCCAAATTAACTGTGAACCACCACTGTGTAATGTTGCAAGAAGATATGTGAGATCAAGCACAAAACAGTAAAGACAATTACATACATGATAATCCATAATGAGAAGATATTTTTGCCTCATGAGAACAAGAATCAACTTAGCAAATGAGTAATGGTGCACAAAAAACTTCCAGTCATAAACTCATCACATCAAATCTAAGTAATCATCACTGAAGAAGCATCGAGTTTGATTGGTCATGAAAATGTCATTTGTGAATTTTTGCAAGTGTATAGCTATTTACTCTTTTACTTGATAAATTTGTGCCATTAGGGTACCAGCTTTTGATATAAGTCATCAAGGTAAGACATCTGAGTCAAAGAGACTTAATATTCATAGGAAAAAGGATTACAAACTAACATGTTATTGTAAGGGAAGATACCGTAGCAAAGGCCATTTCCTTGAGATTCTCTGAGTATTTGATCTCCTCTTCATCTCACTAGCTCAGGAAGTCATTCATATGCTTTTTCGAGTACACACAAATGAGATTTCTGATGGGAGAAAATGCTTAAGTGACAAATTGATAGGAGTGAAAGAAAGGTAGACGACATTGTCGCACATCAAAATATCTGGGTGAAGAGGAATACCTCCTACATGCTAAATGGCTTGCAGTTGATCGGTAACAACCCTATCGCCAGCAATATAAACCTACATCAGGTGGAAACTTTAAACTGGTTTTGATTGGGATCAAATAAGATCCAACAAAGTTCACCGGATAACTTTAACAGTGTATAATCAAAGAACGGCCTTACTATGTTTTCACTAATCCATGGATTGGTTTTTCAAGAAGCAAGGCGATAATTGCTGGATTCTGCTTCTGTCTGATGGTTAGACATCAAAACAACATTGTGGCCCCTGCGATGGCGTTGCATAAGAACTTTAAGAATTATAGATTGTAAGAATAAGCATATCAGGAGAAGTACTGCAACAACCTCATTTCCAATGTAAGGTGTGTACTACTATGGGGAATTACAGGCCATGATGTCACTATAACTTATAAGAAAGCAGTATTTGCAATTTGAATGTTCCAATAGATATATCCAAGCAATTCTCAAAAATTAGAAACAAATTCCGTTCAGTCTCTACAGAGTGATATATATCTTATTTTCATTAAGAATATTGATATAGTGCCATTGGGCTTCAATACAGAATACATCGATGGTTTACATAATCCTCTTCTTCCCGAAACGATCTTGACAGTTTGAATTGTGAGTACCATTGTAAGATTTAGTGCTGAAAACTAAAAATTACTGAATGTAATGTGAACTATAGTAACGATAAGATGAATTGACCTGGTGGAGCTTCTCTTCCATGTCATGGAAAAAGGGAAATGTTGCCAACATAGGAGTTCCTGAGCAGATGAAATGAGGTTTAGCAGAAGATAAGGGAACTATTAAGTCTCCTGGCATGCTTTTTGGTAGTAAATAAACCAAAATATGTTAGCAAATGGCCCTATATGTGTTGGAGGAGATCGACGTAAATGCACTTGAGATGCGCAAGGAGAACATAGGTTAACTGTATGCTCTATTCATCCATTTTTGTTGGATTTTTCCATGCAATATTAGAGATCCATATTTTTCTTGGAGCACCTAAGATGTGTTAATCTAAGCCTCTGTCTAAAACTAATAGTTAAATAAGTAAACAAGTGACTGAAGCAAGACAATGTTGATAAATGGGGCATGGCTTCCCTCGAGTTGGAAAATGATGGTTACACTGTACATTAAGCAGATATTATCACCTTCATCTATATTAGACTCCCGACAAAATGTAAACCTCAACAGTCAACAACATGCTGGAAATATCTGAACAAAGCATTTGTTTTATTTGGAAATTACCAATCTGCTATTGTGCTACAAACTACAATAAGTTTACATGTCATAAAACAAAGGAGCCTCCAAACTCTATGCTCTAGATAATTGATTCAAGAGCAAAATGACAACAGCAATGGTGAGCAGTCAATAAAGCTGCGTATGCATTCCAGTCAGAAGGAATAACTTCCATAAGAGTGCAGCAAACTTTGTGTGAATTATTTGAAATTAAAACATGTATATGTCATCAGGTCAGATTTTGTAATTACCTGAAATCTACCAGAGGCCTAATGTAGTTCTGACCAAACACTGTAATAGTCGAATGGTTCAAGGCATTGTGCTTTGTGATATGGTGGAAAGATAAATGGGTTCTGGCAAAAGGATGGAGAATGATATGAATACCATCTGGAAAATAAAATAAAATTGTCAGACCAAATTGTGATGGAAATCAGAGTAAATGGTGAACCTGTATATCCAGTAGAACACTATCAAAACAAAGCTGTCATATTTGAAAGCATGATCTCATATGCATTAGGATTCCATTTTGCAGGACCTAATACAGCAAAAACATTTGCAAGTTATGAGCCATAACGAGCTGATGATAGCACAAAAAACACTGCAAAGATCAGCCAGCAGTTTTACCGCATTCCTGTAATTATAATACAGTTCCTCCAGGTTACTGGCAACATCTGCAGGAAGGTTTTTCCGTATCCAGTTTCCTTCTGATGTGTGAAAATGAGCTCTTATAAAAGCGTGGTGAATGAAGAGGAAAAAAGAAGAGAACTCGTCAGTTTCTCTGCATAACAGATAATTCCATATAAATGTGGAGATGTCAGCGAAGTAAAAAATTCCAAGTTCATTCGACACTGACTACGTGAGCAGTTTGGCATAACGCTACTTCAACTTCGTTGGCTTTGTGCCCGACTTCAATAGCTACTAGTAGTGGAGTAAGACATCAGTGGTATCAGTGGATAGTGACTCAAAAACAATGAAAAAGGTGTGGGCAATATACAAGAAAGCGCAAAAGGTGGACTGCATTTTGGAAGCAGCAGCAGCAAATAAACCTTCCTCGTCGAGCAGAGACGCGGGTCCCCCTCACCTCCTCGGCGCCCATAGAGGAAAGCACAGCGCTCCTTTGCGGCGGGGAATCTGCGGGGTCTGTCCCTCCGGCAGCTCTCCACGTGGCCTTGGCTTCCAGCCGGAGTGCTCGCAACGGGACCAGAGAGCCTCGTCGGGCGGCGGATGGCGGCCCGCGGCGAGGCCAGCCAGGGCGACGGCAACGGCGAGAAGGCGGCGGTGGCGCGGGCGCCCTGCGAACGCGACCGGCGGAGGGGCGGCATGGGCAGGCGGCGGCGGAAGGCGTTCTAGAACCTAATCCGAAAACCTAGTGGGAGTGGCGGCCTGGGAATAGCGCGCACGAGTCCAGGTCCAGCTGCGAGGAGGCGGAAGATGGACGGAGAGGGCGAAGAAGGCGTCGACCCGGTCGAGACAGGAATGAAGCCTCAGCCCGCTCACCCTGCTGCAGCAGCTGCTCCCAGTTTGTTTTCTCCTCGAAAGAAAAATAAATAAGAAGGAAAATGTTGTTGTTTATTTACATACATAAAGGAAAAGGATGATACAGGGCGTTGTATGTGGGTAAAGAATTGTCAGAGACCGATTGGATGGCTACGGCACCTTCTCTCACCTTGATTTTGGCTGATCCATGTCTTACGCCAGTGAGCTGCCGTCATCTAATGGCCTACTGAGGCACTAGTGATAAAGTAGCAGCAGCAGGGC